>CAUYON010097771.1:0-11967 GCA_963573935.1 Arctocebus calabarensis | reverse complement strand
GTATCTCAAGAATGGAAGAAAAAGTATCCAATGTACTCAGCCCTACTATGAATCTAATTTATAGCTTTCATATGAAGGCTAAAACCCAATTATAGCACAAGTATACAGGGAAAAGGGAAAGGGAGGGGAAGGGAGGGAGGAGGATGGGTGGAGGGAGGGCAATTAGTGGGATCACACCTATGGTGCATCTTAGCTGGGTACTGGTGAAACTTATTAAAGGTAGAGTATCAATGTTTTTATATAGTGATCAAGAAAATGCCATGAAGGCTATCTGTAACAGTATGATCAAAATATTTCTGATTGTATATGAAGCACATTGTGCCCTATGATTGCACCAATGTACACAATTATGATGTAATAAAATTATTTAAAAAAATGTACAGATGAATGTTATAAAAACCAGCATAGGAGAAGTCACAAATTCAAACCATTTCAATATAAAAAATGATTTAATTAATTTGATAAATTAAGTGATTAGTTCATAATGTTTATTGTATCAAGCAACCCAGAAACATTTTGTTAAAGAACTTCCAAGAGAAATTTTTCATGTTTTTATAAAATATTTGCTTGGTCAGACAGGATAATTGACTTTTTAATAGATCCATTAAATACACAATTATGTCTTTGGTATGTGGTATATTTTATATGTTTTCAGGTACATTTTGAGAACATATGATGGCTTTCCACTGTGAGTTCTAAGTAAATACCATTCAAATCTGCATTTAAGCAATGCTCATAGGACCAATTTAGTCAACAGACTTGGACGAGAATGAAAAAAATCCACACATGACTATGCCCCCAAACTTCATCTGTTTGGGAACTATGGCAACAATATATGTACTTATGAGGAAACAAAATGAAAATAAGATTTAAAAGAAGTGGGAAAATATGCTTTCTACTTTAAGATTTATTTCTCAAATTTCTTACCAAAATCGTCATTAAGAAAATTCTTGTCTTGGTGTTTGTTTATATGTGTGTTCAACATTTAACCACTTAACAATTATGGCTTTTAAGCAAGAAAGTTTAGTAGTCCCTTTGATTTGCTTCAGTATAATGGACACCCTTACTTGGGTTTTAAATTTTGTTTGGATAAAAGGGAGCCATGTTAGGATTGGGGATCTTATCTTAACTTCCCAAATCCCTTAATACCCCAAAGCTGGAATGAAAACAGAACAGAGAAAGGGCATTCTATAAGCTTTTTCCTTGGAACTAGCTTGAAAGGCGTCCTTTTCACAGGACAGTTTTAAGAAAGAGACATAAAAGTAAACCTGGCAATATATTATTTAATTTTAAGTGACCATCCACACTGAGTAAAATGAGTAATAAAGATAAACATTTGTTCCCTCCCTAGAGTTAGGGGTGGGAGTGACATATCCCATGTCTTAAGGAAGGCCAGATTATTTTGGATGGTTCCAACAAAAGCTGTTAAGTCTATGAAACATGAATCTTTGCTATCTGCCGAAGCTTGTGGTGTTCTGTCCTCAGTTGTGTAAATAAAACTTCAACAGTGACTTCTTTTTCTCTTTGACTCAATGAGAAGTGGCTCATGATGGTTGCTTAACTTCACAGAAACGAAGATTGAATGCAAGTAGCATAGGCCTTTTTTATCTGGGAGTAAAGCAATGTCATTTCTGGTTTCCTTAATTTTTCCTTTTTTTTTTTTTTTCTTAACAAGTCCAGTTATGTTAAGTGACTTTCAGAATAAGCTGTGAAAATTTTTAAGTATCTTAAAATTTAATCAAGTATTTTCTTTTGCATCTTAGATAAAACAAGGTGCAAACTCTATGGGGTTAGGAAGAATCTCCATGTTTTTGAAATAGTGACCACATCCTGCCTTTAGATTTATTTCATGGATACTTCCCTTTGCTCTCCCATCCCCATTTAATTATGAGCAGGAACAGTTAATCAGTTTGTTTACAAACAAAGAAAGGAGGATGTAAGGGCCAATTACAGAAACTAGCAATAAAAACAGTTTTTTTCTTCCATGATCAAAGAGACTAAGAGATAAATCCACACTGAGATGAGCAAAAGTCGTTTTCCCTCAGCATTCCCAACCATTACAATATGTGGTAGGCTCCACCAGGGTCTCAGCAGCCTTGCAGAATGTGCCAGGCCTAATCAGATATTACACAGGCCAGACACACATGAGCAATTAGCACGTTCCACAGGTCTCTAACCTGTGCCCCTTCATTCTTTCTTGATTAACACCCAGTACTCTGATCCACCAGCATTGGTAAACAATTCAAATCCGTGTTGCTACTTCTGGAGGATGGCAGTGGATGTAGGAAGTTGCTAATCACACTTAAATTTGCCAAATACTGAAGGAAATGCTAGACTCTGTGGAATACCTATATAGTATAAGCTTATTATGCATAAATATGCTACATATTAAAGATTCCATCTTCTGCCAGATGTATTACGTAGCATATTTATAATGGAATACTGGGTTAACAGTGTTTGACATCTTCACTACATTCACTTTCACTTCTGTTATTACTCTAAACAGTTCCTCCCCCCCAAAGAAAATTCACTGGTTAACAGCAGAATTATAGGCAGTTTGAAAAAAATATAGAATGTTAAAAAGCTCTTTATATTTTTATTGAATTGCTTTTTGGAGAATGATCATGAATTAATTATAGCTTTATAAAAGATGGTACTATTTTAAAAACTCTTCCCTGTGTTCAATAACACGTAGCAGTAAATGTATAAGACTTCTTCATAAAACTTTTAAATCTGATACATGCAAGTATTCTAATGTTTGATAGGCTAGTGATAAAATGCTTGGATAATTTCAGAACTTGTTGAGTTAGTGGAAGAAAACCTAAAATGTATTCATCCAGAACTTCCTCCAAATGTCTCTAAAGGGCTTCCACCATATTGGAGGATGGGACCATGTGATCCAATGGAAAAACATCCACTTTGATGGAAGGCAGAGCTAGGCTTGAATACTTCCTATTTTTATGACTTTGGATAGGCAACTTATTCTTTTCTGGTCTTTTCTTTCATCTGTAAAAGCAAGGATGATAATAGTTTTCAAGGAGGATTTAGTACTAAAAAGGTAACTGTTCCTAGTCTTGTATGAAATTCAAATATAAAAACCTCACTGAGAAATTATCATCAAAATCCCCATTTTAGTTACTAAAAATATATTTAAATTTGATTAAGAATGTATGAGATTTCTTCAGAAACATTTCCTGACCTGACCACCTTCTTTATGTAGGCACAGGAAAGTTATGAAAACAGTGTCTGTTCTGTCAGACAATCTTTCATGTAACCCTTTAAAACTCAGCACAGTCACTTAGAAAATCATGTGCTTTTAGGAGTCCCTGAGGAATTGCCACTAGTCACCAAACACTTGGCAACAAAATAAACCACCCATGATTTTAACCACATTGTATTTTTTATGAGGAAACTTGAAATTTTATTCCCAAGCAGTGTTTAGGCCATTTCTGCCTTACCAGTTTGTTTAAAAAATAAAAAATAAATAAGCTGTTCAAACGTTTAGAAACAATTTTTTCACAAGAATGCCTGACAAAGTTTTTTTTTCAATATTCAAATATTCTTTTCATTTTTTCTTTTTTTTTTTTTTTTTGCAGTTTTTGGTTGGGGCTGGGTTTGAACCCACCACCTCTGGTATATGGGGCCGGTGCCCTACTCCTTTGAGCCACAGGTGCTGCCCTTCTTTTCATTTTTAAATGTATATTAAGAAAAATAATTGATTTAATAATATTTAAAGAAGGTAAAACACGTCTATCTCGCACTCACATCTGGACTGAAATTTTTTTCCCCTCTTCCTTCTAAATACAATCTTGCTTTTTAATTGAGGCCAACTAAAGAAACAAGTTCAAAAGAATTCTTACTAAAGAGTCTTATCATACACAAGGAACAAGGAAAGGATAAATATATTCCTATGTTGTTTCAAAGCTGAATTTAGAGTAGACTTATTGGGAATTAAATTTTGTGACATACAGTATTTGCAAATAAGTACTAGAATATTCACATACATACCTTTGTTACATGTATACTGCCAAGAGATGATAGGATCATTTGAGTAATTAAATAAACTTAGAATGATACAGGGCAAATTTATGACAGTATAAGTTACAATAAACATAATAACATCAATTTTAAGGAGATTCTAGAATCAAAATATAAGAGAAATACTAAGTTTGTGTTTTCAAACAAAAGTGTCTCACAGCCTGATACCAATGCTTATCATTAGCTCTCCCTGACCCCCTGCCCTCTCTTAAATCCCAATTTCTTTGTAGGGCTTTCAAGACTCAGGAACCATGCTTAATTGTAAATAATTTATTGACTATTTCCTGTCAACTTGGCACCCTTTTTTTAGAAATTACAAATGAAAGATATTTAAAACATGAATGTGTATCATACAAATGCATGTGTGATCCATAAAATAGCTGTCAAATGAAAACCTTTCATATCCTCCAGACTCAGAATTCATCTAATTGCAGTTGATGGATAAGGCACATCTATATTAATTCCTGCTTAAGATATCCTTGAGAATAATGAAAACCTATGTAAATTTTTAAACATTGTTTTGAATTATATTTGGTGTCATATTTCAAAATTTTTACCAGAGTGCATTTTCTATTATTTTCTTTTTGCCAACTTAATTCATTTAACTACAAGAAGAAACAACTACAAGAAAAACCTAAAACTTTAGTTGAGTGCTATTTATAAAGATTGAAAGAAAATTGGGCCATATTTTCCTCTCCTCGTTCTCCTTTGAAAGTCACTTTTCAGTCTAGGTAAAGGGAAGAAAAATTATGCGAACATTTCATTAGAAAGAGGATAATAGAAAAAAGGTAATATATAAAGACAAAATGTAAAGAATAAGATGGGAAGCCTGTGAGAAGAACATGGTGTTAAACAGTAACAAAGGAATGAAAATGTGAGATTTCAGGACGTTTCCCCCCTTTTCTCCAAAAATATAGAATGAAAGAGAAATAAGGATATATATGCATGGTTTGTAGCTACCACCAACCTGCACCTCCTAGCCATTTTCAATTGGTTAATGCAAGTTAGAATGCAACGATTTTGTCTGAAACTGGACAATCCACTGTTACTACCTTTTTTTTTTTTAATTTTTGAAGAAATGTTAACATTAGAAACAGCTCCTCTAATAATGAGGGACATACTCATGGAATCCCTTAGTGGTTCACTAACTGTGACAGTAAAGTTACTATTTTTCTGTAATTGTCTATTGAATAAGTGATGAAATAGAGGAAACTGAATAAGAAATAGTTTCAACATTTAATGCTTCAGTTGAGTAGAAGTCTATATCCCAAACTTCCAGGATCTGTGGTTAAAAAAAATAGAAAAAACAATTTGGAAAAGAAAGAACACATTCCTCTAATTTAAACATTTCATCTTCATAAGATAAAACTTATGTTGAGAAAAGTTTAAAGAAAGTGTGCTCTGATTTGTTTCTTTTTAAGCAACCTTGATTATTTTTGCTTTTCTAAAAAGAAAACATAATTGGGCAAGAATGTGAAATCATTCAACAAAAATTTTAAAAATACTTCTGTTTAAATCTAGCAAAAAGAAGTTTTAGATGGTTTCACTAGACATATACCCATTAGAAACCACAGGCTGGAAGGAAAAGATTGGTCACTTCTTAGAGTCAGGGTGTTTACTCATGTAGATCAGTCAGAGGAAACATTGCCCAAACTTTAAAAACATTCCAGTTTAATAGTATGAGGAGGAGAAACCTAAAATATGCTGATGTGTTCTTTCCTATATAACTATATAAAACTCAAATTTACCATGAGTGCAAAGCTGAGGCAAACCGATGCTTTAGTTTGCTTTATTGGTTTTGATATGAAGAAGAGAAATTTGCCAGGCGTTCTGGCTCGCACCTGTAATCCTAGCACTCTGGGAGGCCTTGGTGGGCTCTGGAGTTTGAGAGCAGCCTAAGCGAGAGCAAGACCCTGTCTCTCAAAAAAAAAAAATAGCCTGGCATTGTGGTGGGTGCCTGTAGTCCTAACTGCTCAGGAGGCTGAGGCAAGAGAATCACTTAAGCCCAAGAGTTGGAGGGTGCTGTGAGCTATGACACCATGGCACTCTACCCAAGGGGACAAAGTAAGACTCTGTCTCAAAAAAAGAAGATAAATTTAAAAATTTATTCTCCCCCCACCCCAGAGTCATTAGTTGTGTTAGCTAGAAAAGTTTGTTCCTGGAATTCACCAACTCAAATCATATACTTGTTTTTTTTTAAGTTGACACTTTGGTTGACCATCAATAAATTTTTTTTTGTTAATTTCATCCCTAAATGATCTTTCTTTTTATTTTGAATTACCATGTCACAATATATTCATTGATTTATTAATTTTGGATTCATCTTCTGGCTTTTTCATAAGTGCATTGTTTATATACATGAATAAAAGTATATAAATGTTGTGGGAAATGAAGTATTTTAAACTTGAGCAGGGTTCACTATTGGTGTTGACAGATTAGAGGTTCATTAAGGATGAGAGACTGAAAGGCCTGCAGGAGAGAATTTTTCCTCAGAGAAAGGGGGGAAAGGCAGTAAAGGGGCAGAGCAATATGGCTGAATAGAAACCTTCGGCGATCATCCCTCTGCATGAAATCCAAATTCAACTATCTACACAGGTGAGCACTTTCAAAAGAATCCAAAAACAGATGAGCAATCATACTACCTGGATTTAACATTAAGTCAAGAAAAGGGGCACTTGGAGATAGCAAAAAGATAGTCTATATTGCCTACACTGCCCCTCCCCACTCAGGGCTACGCTACAAAGCCCAGTGGATAGAGTATGTGTGCCTGAAAGAGGGAGGGTGAGGTGACTGTGGAACTTTGTGAGGTGACTTTCAGACTTTGCACTGAAATAAAGGGCTTCACTGAAACAGAAGAACACAGTGCAGGGCAGAATTCTGCTGATGCTTACAGAGGAAGCATTTAGATCAGGCTGACTAGATGGAAAAAAATTCACCCCAAAACCTGAGTTTTGGAGCACTTAGGTCACAAAAGCTGCAGTCCTTGGGCAAGTCCTGCTGTGGTGCTGGCTTGGAGCCAATGGACTTGAGGTGCATGTGACCCAGTGAGATATTAGCCTCTGCAGCTAAGTCAGTGCCTGTGTTCTGTCTCCCACAGCCATGGGCAGTATAGCTCAGCGATAGTTTTCTTCCAGTTGGGGAAAGGAAAATGAAGAATTCAGAGGACTTTGTTTTGCCAGTTGGGTACCAGCTCAGCCATGGTAAATTAAAGTACCAGATTCCTTAAACTGCTGAGTTCAAGCCGTAGTTCCCTTTAAATAGCTGGAAAGCTTCCTAACAGGAATGGATTCAAACAAGCCTAAACTGAAAGGATTAAAATAAATACCAAATTTTTTTATGCCCAGATTGTGATACATATCCATAAGCATTAAGGATATTCAGGAAAATATGACCTCACCAAAATAATAATGATAATGATAATGATAATGATGATGATGATGTACCAGTGACCAATCCTGGAGTGGTGGAGGTATGTGACTTTTGAAAGAATTCAAAATAGCTATCTTGAAGAAGCTTTGTGACCTTCAAGAAAATACAGAGAAGGAATTCAGAAGCCTATCAGAGTAATTTAAAAAGAGATTGAAATTAAAAAAAAAAAAAAAAGCTGAATTCTGGAACTAAAGAATTCAATCACAAAACTGAGAAATATATCGCAGCCTCTCAATAGCAGTATTGACCAAGCAGAAGAAAGAATTAGTGAGACTAACAGGCTTTTTGAAAATACACAGTCAGGGCTTGGCGCCTGTGGCTCAGCGGGCTAAGGCGCCAGCCACTTACACCTGAGCTGGCAGGTTCAAATCCAGCCTGGCCCACCAAGCAACAATGACGGCTGCAACCAAAAAAATGGCCAGGCGTTGTGGCAGGCGCCTGTGGTCACAGCTACTTGGGAGGCGGAGGCAGCAGACTCGCTTGAGCCCAGGAATTGGAGGTTGCTGTGGGCTGTGATGCCACAGCACTCTATCCTGGGTGATAGCTTGAGGCTCTGTCTCAAAAAAAAAAAAATAGAAAGAAAAGAAAATACACAGTCAGAACAAGAAAAAGAAAAACATGAATCAAAATGATTGAAGCACATTTGCTCAAAATAGCAAATCTAAGAATTATTGGCCTTAAAGAGGAAGTCAAGAAAGAGAATGGGATAGAAAATTTATGCAAAGAAATTATAACAGAGAACTTTTAAAACCTAGAGAAGGATATAAATATTCAGATATGAGAAAGTCATTGGACACTACTCAAATTTAACCAAACAAAACTACATAAAGGCACTTAGTAGTTAAGCTTTCAAGTGTCATGGATAAAAGGAAGGTCCTCAGAACAGCTAGAAAAAAAGATAAACCTGAAAAAGTCTCCCCCCAAAAAGCCTCAGACCCAAAGGCTTCACTGCTGAATTGTACCAAGCATTCAAAGAATAACTAATACTAATTCTACTTAAACCATTTCAAAAATTCAAAGAGCAAGGGATACTCTCAAGCTTACTCTTAAGATGCCTCTCTCACTCTCATCCCCAAACCAGAAAAAGACACAATAAGAAAAGAAAATTGTAGACCAATATCTCTGATTAATATAAATGCAAAAATCCTCAACAATATACTAGCAAACTGAAATCAATAACACATTAAAAATATTATTCATCATGATTAGTAAGATTAATTCCTGAGATGCAAGGATGGTTCAACATATGCAAATCAGTCAATGTGCTACATTATATTAACAGAACAGGCACAAAAAACATATGATCCTTTCAACTGATGCTGAAAAACATTCACTAAAATGTAACATCCTTTCATGATAAAATATCTCAAAAAACTAGCTATAGAAGTAATTTACTTCAACATAATAAAACTCTATATGACAGACTCATAGCTAGTGTTCTATTAAACAGGGAAAAACTGAAAGCCTTTTCTCTAAGATCTGGCAAGACAAAGATGCCCTCTTTTAGGACTGTTACTTAACATAGCTCTGGAATTCTACCTAGAACAATTAGGCAAGAGAAAGAAATAAAGGGCACCCAAATTGGAAAAGAAGAAATGAAAAGTGTCACAAGAATGGAAAAGCAAATCAAATCTACTCAATACTAATATGAAGCTAGCAGACAATCTAATACATGCCCAAATGAGAGAAATGTTCATTTCAATTCAATGAGGGAGGGGTAACAAGGCAGGGGAAAGGTTGGGGTGCTCTAATTGAATGGGCAGAGAAGGAGGTTTGGGCACACCTTTTGTGTGTGGGACATAACCACAAGACAAACTCTATTTAACACAATCAAATATTTTGACCTGGTTGCTTGTATCCTCACATTAATCTGAAATAAATTTATTTAAAATTAAAAAAATTATCATTTCAGATGATATCTTATATCCAGAAAAACCTAAAGACTTCACCTTAAAACTATTAGAAATGATAAATAAATCCAGTAAAGTTACAGGATATAAAACCAACAAACAAAAATCAGTAGCATTACTATATGACAATAATAAACAATTTGAAAAAAAAACTAAGAAATTATTCCCACTTACAAAAGCTACAGATAAAGTAAAACCCCTAGGAATAAACTTAACCAAAGCAGTGAAAATCTCTATAGTGAAAACTACGAAACATTGTTGAAAAAAATTGAAAAGGACACACAAAATAATAGATATTTATCAGCAGAATCAATAATGTTAAAGTGTCCATTTTACCCAAAGAAAGTCTACAGATTAAATATAATTTCCATCAAAATGCCTATGACATTCTTCACAGAAATGAAAAACATAATCCTAAAATGTATATAGAACCACCAAAGACCCAGAACATACATAGCCATCCTGAGCAAAAAGAGCAATACTAGAGAAATCACATTACTGACTACAGAGTATACTACAGAGCTATAGTAACCCAAACAGCATGATATGGGCATAAAAATAGACACATAGAACAATGGAAGAAGAGAGAACTCATAAATAAATCCACACATTATCTATAGTCAATTTATCTTTGAACAAAAGGTGTCAAGAATACATAGTGGAGAAAGGATCATCTCTTCAATAAATGTTGCTAGAAATTCTGGATATCTACGTGTGGAAGAAAGAAACTAGAAATGTATCTCTTACTGCATACAAAAACTGAATCAAAATGGAGTAAAGACATAAATGTAAGACCTGAAATGTGAAACTATTAAAAGAAAACTTTGAGGAAATACTTCAGGACGTTGGTCTGGGCAAGGACTTCTTGAGTAATACCCCAAACACACATGAAACCAAAGCAAATTTTTTAAAAAATGGGCCAACAAATATATGAAAAAATGTTCAACATCATTAGTTGTGAGAGAAATACAAATAAAAACTGCAATGAGATATCATCTCTCTCCAGTTAAAATAGTTTTTATCAAAAAGACACACAATAATGAATTCTGATAAGGACACGGACAAAGGGGAACCTTTGTACATTGCTAGTAGCAATGTAAATTATTGTAACCACTATGGAGAACATTATGGAGGTTCCTCAAACAACTAAAAACAGAACTACCATATGACCCAGCAATCTCATGGCTAGGTATATATCCAAAATAGAATTCAGCATATCAAAAAGATACCTGCACTCTCATGTTTATTGTAGCATTATTCACAATAGCCAAGATCTGAAGACAATCTAATTGTGCATCAACAGATGAATAGAGAAAGAAATTTTGGTACATATACATAATGGAATATTATATGGCCATAGAAAAGAATGAAATTCTCGCCATTGGTAACAACAAATTGAAGAACATTAAGTGAAATAAGACAAGCACAGAAAGACAAATCTTCCATGTTTTTACTCATATGTGGAAGGTAAATATTAAAACAGTTAATCTCATGGAAAGAAGTAGAATAATGTTTACCAGAGCCTGAAGGGAAGGCTAGTGGGGAGGAGGGAATAAACTGGGGATGATATCCAATGTACCCAATACTATTATGAAACCAATATCTGATCATTTACACATTAATATGAATGATAAAACACAAATATAGTCCAGCAAGAAGGATGAGAGAGGAGGGAGAAAGTAGGGGAGGGAGGATGGCGAGTGAAGGAAGGAGGCAGGGCATTTGGTAGGATCTTGCCTAATGTGCACAATGCAAGGGTACACTTCAAAATAACTAAGAGTAAATTGTAAGTGTCTTACCACGAAAAATAAGTAAGTGAGGTGATGGTTATGTTAATCAGTTTGATTTAAGCATTGCATATTGTATATCAAGTCATTACATTGTACCCCATAAATGTATACAGTTTTGATTTAATAAAAATTTAAAAAGTAAAGTGTGGATGATTAATGAGTGCAAAATTATAGATAGATATTTAGCTAGAATGAACACTGTTTATGGAGGGGGACGGAGGTCATAGTTTATGGCACACCTCTTGGGGATAGGACACAATTATAAGTGAGACTGTGCCTAACAAATGCAATCAGGGTAACCTAGTTTTTTGTTTGTTTGTTTTCAATTTTCTACCCATCTTGGTCTCTCTTCACTCCTACTCTTTTTTTTTTTTTTAATTGTTGAATCATAGCTGAGTACATTAGTGCAATCAAGGGGTACAATGTACTGGTTTCATATACAATCTGAAACATTTTCATCAAACTGTTTGACATAGCCATCATGTCATTTTCTTAGTTATTGTATGAAGACATTTGTATTCTGCATTTAGTAAGTTTTGCCTGAACTCATCTAAGATGCACCATAGGTGTGGCCCCATCACTTACCTTCCCTCTACCCATGCTCCCCCCTCCCCTTCCCTCGCTCCCTTGCCACTTTCCCCATATTTTTATGCTATAATTGGGTTATAGCCTTCATATGAAAGCTATAAATTAGCTTCATAGTAGGGCTGAGTACATTGGATACTTTTTCTTCCATTCTTGAGATACTTTGCTAAGAAGAATATGTTCCAACTCCATCCATGTAAACATGAAAGAGGTAA
>CAUYON010097767.1:0-21449 GCA_963573935.1 Arctocebus calabarensis | reverse complement strand
TCACCTAACTCCAGTAAGATTAGCCCACATCACAAAATCCCCAAACCAGAGATATTGGCATGGATGTGGAGAAAAGGAAACACTTCTACACTGCTGGTGGGAATGCACACTTATGCATTCCTTTTGGAAGGATGTTTGGAGAATACTTAGAGATCTAAAAATTGACCTGCCATTTGATCCTATAATTCCTTTACTAGGTATATACCCAGAAGACCAAAAATCAGATTATAACAAAGACAACTGTACCAGAATGTTCATTGCAGCCCAATTCATAATTGCTAAGTCATGGAAGAAACCCAAGTGCCCGACCCATGAATGGATTAATAAATTGTGGTACATGTATACCATGGAATATGATGAAGTCTTAAAGAAAGGTGGAGACTTTACCTCTTTCATGTTTACATGGATGGAGCTGGAACATATTCTTCTTAGCAAAGTATCTTAAGAATGGAAGAAAAAGTATCCAATGTACTCAGCCCTACTATGAAGCTAATTTAAAGGTTTCATGTGAAGGGTATAACCCAATTATAACACAAGACTATGGGAAGGGAGGGAAGTTGGGGTGGTAGGAAGGTAATTGGTGGGGCCACACCTATGGTGCATCTTAGAAGGGTACAGGCGAAACTTACTAAATGCAGAAAACCAACGTCTTCATACAATAACTAAGAAAATGCCCTGAAGGGTACGTTAAACAGTTTGATGAAAACATTTCAGATTGTATATGGAACCAGCACATTATACTCCTTTATTGCACTAATATATGCAGCTATGATTTAATAAAAAAAAAAAAAAAACATTAAAATAAATAAATAAATAAATTGGTTTCACAGTTAAAAAAAAAAATAAAAAAGAGCAGAGGAAGTGGAAAAGGCTTCCTGGGTCCCAGCCAGGTACCTGGAGAGAGTCTTAGTACATCTCCAATGTCCTCAGAGCCTGGGGTCCCGAGGCCCAAAATCTGCCAAGAAATGCCAACTAGAATGCAGGTGATACAGAGAGTGGCCCTCAGATTACCGTGGGATGAAGGGGAGGCTATGATGACAGGAACACTGTGACATGCTGATTGTACAAGAACAGACTTGAGGACTCTGTTCACAGTGTGAGTGTCCCTCCAGGTCACTGTGGCCACCACGGAAGGTGCCAGGACCAGGAGGCCTAAGGTTTGAACCCAGTCCTGCCCCTCAGAAGCTGGTCCTCCAGGCAGGCTCCTGCCCTTCTTGGCTCTCAGTTTTCCGTTTTGATAAAATGACAACTGGAGCATTTCATTTAACCCCAACTCTGGCACACTGATTGACCCTGCTGGGTCAAGGTCTTACAACTCCGGCAAGAATGTCCTGGAAGGTCATCTTTAGTCATGGTAAGAAAGGCTGTGCTGCTTTTCTCCTCCCCTAAAATTAAGACCTTTCTACATTTTTTTTTTTTGGTAGAGACAGAGTCTCACTTTTTCGCCCTCAGTAGAGTGCTGTGGCGTCACACAGCTCACAGCAACCTCCAACTCCCAGGTTTAGGCGATTCTCTTGCCTCAGCCTCCCGAGTAGCTGGGACTATAGGCCATGACACTGGCTATTTTTCTGGGTTTTTTTTTGTTTGTTTGTTTGTTTTGCAGTTCGGCCGAGGCCAGGTTTGAACCTGCCACATTCAGTATATGGGGCCAGCGTCCTACTCGATGAGCCACAGGTGCTGCCCTACATTTTTATTAAAATAAAATGTTATTAAAAAATTAATGTGTTCACTTGGCAAAATAAAATATTGCTACCCTTCAGTTGGTGCCTTCAAATATATATATATATGTATTTTTTTTTTTTTTCAACTGAGTCTCACTATGTCACTCTTGGTAGAGTGCTGTGGTGTCATAGCTCACAGCATCCTCAAACTCTTGGGTTTAAGCAATTCTCTTGTCTCAGCCTCCCAAGTAGCTGGGACTACAGGTACCTGCCACAACGCCCGGCTATTTTTTGTTGTAGTTGTAATTGTTGCTTAGCTGGCCTGGGCTGGATTTGAACCCGCCACCCTCGGTGCATGAGGTTGGTGCCGTAACCACTGTGCTATGGACACCAAACCCAAATATAGGTTTTGTAGCTGAGCCTGGTGGATGAAATCCCAGCCTCTGGGGTGCTCTTGAAGGCGTACCCTGCCCAGCCTCTCCTCACCTTGCAGCCTGCCAGGTAGAAGTTCTTGATGGTGCTGGGTGAGAGGACTTCTGTCATCACAGCCACACACCTGTAGGGAGAGAGATGCAGTTGCTGGGGCAGCCTGGGTGCATCTGGCGATGGGAGGAGTCCCACAGTTTCTCCTTCAATTCTAGGAAGGCAACAGAAGCCTCTCACGTGCAAGAGATCCCTGCTTTGGGGGGTGTGGACACACAGCCAGAGGACAAGACCAACACGACCTATTAGGAAGAGCTCTGGGCTGAGGGAGATGAAGCCAGAGACCAAATCCTTCAGCCTTCACAGCAGGGAGCAGGAGTGCTCAAGGTGCCGGAGAGTCAAGTGTGGCCAAAGCGGCCCCTAAAGACTACAGACCACAGACTGCACACTGCCAGAAAGCAGACCTCCCAGAGCAAACCCACGTCAAGTGCCTGCTCTGTTTCACCTCTGTTGGTGGTTCTGGAAATCTCACGTGGACAAAGTCCTTCTCCTCCCAAGCTCACTGCAGGAGAGGGTAAAGCCCGAGGTGTGAGGGGCTGAGGGAAGGCTGGGTACAGCATTCTTTAGGGGCCAGCTTTTGTCTGTTGAGACTCACTGGCAGCGCCAGCTGGGCCTGGATGAGGGGTGCAGAAATAAGGGTCCCAGAGGCTGGCATCTCCTCCTGTGTCCCCCTTCTTGGCTGTCATCCTGGGCTGGACCAGCATCACCAGGACACACCAGAGGATGCAGGGCAAGCCCAGGGCCACCCAGATTGCAGGTCTCTGGGCTCCAGGAGGGTGGGTGTTTCCACTTCCAGAAAATCTGAGGGACCAGACAGCTGCCCAGAGGACGTTCAGCCCATACAAAGGAGCCCATTGTCCACCAGGGAGATGTTCCATGCATATGTGTGTTTGTGCATGCATACATGTGCTGGTGCGTGTGACAGCCTATCTCTATGCATACATGTGACAGCCACGATACCAGCTGTGACTCCATCCCAAACACCAAAACCACATCGTTGTGAGAGTCAAAGGCCCAGTACCCGTGAAGCCGTCATGTACACACTTCATCCTCTGAAAGTGGATGGCCTCAGGTATATGTGACTCAGACCTCAGCAGCCACTCTCAGAGGCTCATGCTGCCACCCCCGTCACCTGTACCATCAGCTCCTCGCTGGCTGCCCTCCCAGCCCTGTGGGTATGGCCCACCCTGGGTCTGCCCGCTATTTCTGGTCCCTTTGCAATTATCTGTAGCAGCTCAGGCAGGTCTCATCAGCTCCAGGCAGGCCTAAGTTTGCTGGCTCATTATCTCCCCAACCCTTTCTGTGCTGGCATTCAGAGCTAGGTGGGGTCGGAGAGAAGAAACCTGCTATTCTTGGGTTGCTCCCGGAAAAGCCATGGTGAGCATTCTGAAAGTAAGATGGATGGGGCCTCCCATCTGGGCCTGAGGTCAGGCAGCTGAAGCTCTGGACCATGAAGACCCTGCTGCAAAAGAGAAGCTTCCCTTCCAGCATGCAGTAGGAAGGTCTTCCCCAACAGCACCAGGAAGCAGCTGCTCTGACGTGCTCGCATAAGGAGGCTGTGGCTCAGCAGTAATCACTGGGCTGTGCTGGCTGTGCGTGGGTGATACACGCAATGGAAGGGGTATGGCGAAACTCAGGAAAACTCAGACTTTCTACCCCATCACCTTCAGGGTCAAGACCCAGCCTCGTAGATGGCTCTGAGACCCTACACCAGCTGGCTCTGCCTAGGCCTGTTCGTCTCCTGTCTGCCACAGCCACTCAGCCATAGAGTTCTGCCTGTGCTGATGAGCTGGAGTGCCTTTCCAAGGCTTTCAGCCTCCACCCAATGCACATCCTCTGTGCATAGGCCCACGTCTGGGCACCTGTCTCCCTCAGGTCATAGGGCTTCTGCAATCATCAGGTTGAGGGCTTGGCCCAAATCCTTTCAGGTGCCCCCAGCAATGAGGCATCAGCTCAAGAAGTATTTGTGGGATTGAAGCTGGATGTGTGGACCCTACAAAAAGTGAGTTGAAACCTGTGAGGTCCTGGGAGAGATCCTGTCTCTGCCCTCTAGAGAAGAGCTAATGTCCTCTCTAGGCCTGGCCTGGATGGATGGGACATTCACTCAGTTACTCAGATGAAGAACCACAGTTTGAAAGATGGAACGAGCCAGACAGACATCTCCTGCCCTGAGTCTCCTCTGTAAATGGAATGACATCAGGAATTAGAAAATGAAAAAGCTACAAAACGACCTCTGTCTTCAGGGCAGTTGGCACACATCCCTAAAAAAGCCCAGCAGAAGGAACAAACATTCTAGAAAAATGAATCCCGTTAATGATTTTCCACTTAGTTCGTTTACACTTGCATAAGCATTAGTGGAATGGAGGAATATTACAGGATACACAAAAACTGTGGTGGGGGGCATTCCAAGAAATGTGCCTTCTTATCATAGGTACTGACTTTACTAGAAATTAATCATACACAGCACAACACTTTCCACGTGGAAATCCCCACCCACCTTTACTCATTTCCGGTGTCTTGGAGAGTGCTGGACAGGAGGTTTCAGAGGGCAGGGAACCTGCCCGTCTGGTCCCTCACTGTCTCCTTGGCATCCTGGAGAAGCCAAGAAGTGGTCCTTGAAGGAGCAGGTGAGTGAACGAAGGTGTGCTCAAACAGACAAGTGAGTGACCGTAAGCAAACCGCACCTGACCAAATGCTATAGAAGGAAGTGTCAGGACCACAAATGAGCAGGTGACAACACACCCCCTCACCTGAGAAAAGTAGACTAGTACAGTGCTGGGGTGCAGGTTCTGGGGTCCCTTGGTCCCCCTCAGATCTTGACCTTGCTACTTGGAAGCTGTGTGGCCTTAAGAAAGTTACCTTTCAAAGTCTCAGTTTTCTCATCTGTAAAATGGGCATAGTAATAGTACTAGCTCCCAGCGCTGCAGGGAAGATGATATGCAATAATCCCTTCAAGGAGTGGTGGGGAGAACAGTGTCTGACCATGTGCCAACACCTCCTGATCCTCAGCAAAGTCCTGGGAAGTAGGGTGAAATTATGAGCCACACTTTATGGCAGAGACTACAGAGGTACATGGAGGCTAAGAGGCAGCTCACTGCAGGACTGAGCACAGACCCTGCATCTCCATGCTTGGTTGCTTTCAACTCTGCAAAAAAAGTCCAGTGCAAACAAGGACCTCTCATCCTCAAGTCTCCTCACACTTTCAGTGTCCATGAGCTCTCTAGGCATCCAGGAGCCCAGGAATAAGGCTTGTCAGGATAAGAAAACTTCCAGACTTGATGCCAACCCACTTTGAATGCCTCCACCTGAACAAGTCCTGCTGAGGGACAGCCCAGAAGGGAGGCCAGGCTGGAAAACCGGCAGTAGGATTGACAGACAATTTTTTTTTTTTTTTTTGAGACAGAGCCTCAAGCTGTCACCCTGGACAGAGTGCTATGGCTTCACAGCTCACAGTAACCTCCAATTCCTGGGCTCAAGCGAGTCTCATGTCTCCGTCTCCCAAATAGCTGGGACTACAGGCACCCGCCACAACGCCTGGCCATTTTTTGGTTGCAGTCATCATTGTTGTTTGGCAGGCCCAGGGGCTGGATTCGAACCCGCCAGCTCAGGTGTACGTGGCTGGTGCCTTAGCCCGTTGAGCCACAGGCGCCGAGCCGGATTGACAGACAATTTTAACCTTGGTCTTTGCATCTTCCTCTCTTCCAAAAAAGGTCTACAATGACCATGTGTGACATTTGTAATAATAAAACTACAGTTTACAAGAAAAAAAACAAGGCTTTAACTGCACAAGCAGGAAAAGTGAGCCTGACAGTAATGGGAAAGATCAGCTTGTCCTCCAGCGGCCAGCTTCTGTGCGGCTACAACACAATGGCAGAAGACATTTTAGCCAACAATGAAAGGAGGTGCCATGGATAGGCAGGCCCAGAGTGAGGGCTAAAAGGAAGCCCTCTGCAGGTCCCCAAAGCCTCTCCCAGTGTTAGACATTCCCCCAATCGCCTTTCATTCCTGCAAGTGGAGGGGCTCAGGTATGAGCTTGTAACACATGCATGTGAATTTGCAGCTCTCTTCTCTTCCAGGTTCAAAGCCATGCATGGTGTATTAGCCAAGGGAAGAGGAAAGTTTCCTCAGATGGGCCAGGAGGTGTCCTTCTGATTTTGCCTAGGGCTGGCCCTGGCCAAGCCTGGCTCCTGCCCATCCTTACCTCTGAAACAGGCTGCTGAACTGGAGGATGTGTGCGGACGCCAGCACCCCCAGCACGTCGTCCTCGTTCATCTCCACCTCGTTCATGTAGAGGTTCTTCAGGGCCGTGGCAAAGGCTGGGGAGGCAGCAGCCGAGAGACCGTCATTGTGGGGCTCCACATGCAGGACACATGCATGCGTGTGCACACGTACTCCCCACATGCCCTTACTCCCGCCACCAGGCCGGCAGAGGTGCCCTTTCAGCAAAGGCACCAGCTCTTCCCAGGCAGTTGATGACCTGGGTGCCCAGCCTCCCCAAGGGAGCTGAGAATGAAGCTAAAGAGAGCTGGGCTGCTGCTCAAAGGGTCCTCCTTTTAGGCCATGCTCAGTCTGTACATTGGGATGAGATCTTCTGGGGTTCTCTCCTAGCCCAGGGTCCATGGCCTGTGCTGAAATGTGACTGCCAAAATACATGCTGAGTGTGGTGTGTGGGTAGGGGCATTTTTTCCTCTGGAGAGGACATGTTAGCTTACAGCAAATTTTCTTTGGAGTTTGAGGACTTCAAAACAGGTTAAAGACTTTTGGAAAGGGCCAGAATAATTCGACAGTCCAGGAACTGAACTGCCCTGGCTAGGGCCCAAATGGACATGATCCCAAATGGTGCTGCCATGACACCACAGTGTGTTCTGAGGACAAATGGCCAAACCAGTGCTTAAGTGGATTAATTACTGACCTAGCCATTCTTACACCCATGCCATCACACGACGGCACGAGTGTTGCACTAACACAGAAGTCTGTTTCTGGGTGGTTGGGAAGATGTGGAAGCCACCTGGGTGGTTTCTGCTGCTTAGAGCCAGTGGGGGGGAGCAAGGGGGAAGTCGGGGGTTTGGGGGGATAGGGAGAATCCTTGGCAGGAAGGGGCAGGTAAGTGCTCTCTGAGAGCAAGGTGGGCCTGAGGGCTGCCCAGGGCAGTGCAAGCCCCAGGGGGGGAGCTACTCTGTCTCTGGGTCTACCTGGGAAGCCTATTTCCTTCCCATCTCTGCAGCCTTCACAACCTCTGTTTAGCAGCTTCCATTTCTCCAGGTCTCCCCAGCTTTCTTATCCCTTCTTTCTTTCCCCATTCAGGCAATTTTGATAAGCAAGCACTGACAACCAAGTACTGCTTATTTGTTGTGTTTTGTTATTGCTTGTCTGTGCTTGAATTTGGGAGGATCATCTGTTCTATGGCATTCTCAGAATTATGAAGACAGGTGCGTTACATTACCAGCATTAGTGACCAGCGGGTCATTGATCTTCAAGGAAATGATCATCTTTTTTACTGGGGCTCTTTCTTTGGTCTTCCCAGGCGATTGAACTAGCAATGGAAGGTAGAGAAGGATGTGTGCACTTGATAACCAGAGTGAAGAGGCGGTGAGAGACTCCCACTGCTCCCCACATGCCCTTGACCTTACTTAGCATGTACCACACTATATTTTGCTTGTTTAGTGGGTGCATTTGTAAAACGATGATTTGTTTTGAAATAGTTTAAGACTCCCAAGCAGTTATAAAAATAGTAGAGAGAATTTCCCATGTACTGCTCACCCAGCCTCCCCCAATGATCTTTCATAGCCACTACACATTGTCAAAACTGGGAAATTCTACACACTTATTACTAGCACTCCGACCCTCTCCCTCCCCCCACCTTCCTCTCTTTAGGCAGGGTGAGGGCAGAGTGGGCTGCTGTCATTTCTGTGCTCGGCACACCTGGGGCAGGGCAGGCACCAGGTGGTCACCGTGCTCCCACCTGCCGAAGGATGAACGTGGAACTGAGACATCCACCCTCATCTCCACTCTGCCCCCCAGATCTCCAAACTGGGGACCCCTGCCAGGAGGAAGGGAAGGCAGCCTAATTTATCACCAGCCCAGCCAAGCCAATCCACTCAGAGTCTTCTAGAACGTGAGTTGCTGCATAGCTTTGCTCCTCAGCAGCATCACACACCCTTGGCACATTAGCCAAGGCTCTGCCAGCAGCCTTAAGACTCACGCGACTGCCAAGCCCTGCCTACCACATTGCCCACAGCGCCCTAACACTGCCTCTTCTCGACTTGCTCCCCAGGACAGTGTGGACTTCCACCCTCAGACTACCTCATCAGGGGCTTGCTAACATGCCCCACCTCCAAGAGGCCTTCCCTGACCCCATAGTTAAGGTGGCACTCCCACCCCCACCTCCCTCCATAATTGGCTTTATTCTTCTTCATGGGCTGACCTCATCAAGACCCTCAAAAAAGGCCATGCCATCACACCACACACACACCATCAGACCACGTCCCTGTTGGTCTGTTGCCTGTCCCGGGCAGCTCAGCAGAGAGGGGTCACCTGCTGCTGCCCCCCTCCCCCACAGCCATGCACATGCTGGTGCTCAATGCATATCAGCTGAATTGCTAAAGTCACGGATTCTGTCAACAGGGAGCTCGAGGTTCCAGGTAATGAAAATAAATGAAAGAGGGAGGCGCATGGTGGTTCACAGCTGTAATGTGCAGTGGCTCACACCTGTAATCCAAGCACTCTGGGAGGCCCAGGAGGGAGGATTGCTTGAGCTCAGGGATTCAAGACCAGCCTGAGCAATATCGAGACCCCATCTTTTAAAAATAGCCCAGTGTCATGGTGGGCACCTGTAGTCCCAGCTACTTGGGATGTTGAGACAAGAGGATCACTTGAGGTTGCTGTGAGCTATGATGCCACAGCACAATACTTTCTACAGGGTGATAAAGTGAGACTCTGTCTCAAAGAAAAAAAAGAAAAGAAACGAAATGAAAGGGCCAAAAAGCACATCATTTCTTGCAACTACAAAGGCTGCCAAAGAAAAAAGAACAGAGATCCCTTTCCCTCTGCCCTGGCTCTGTGGAGGCTGTCATTCAGCAAATACCCACTGAGAGCCTGCTGAATGGTGGGCTTGTTCCGGCTCTGGGTCACTGTCCTCTGTGGCGTGACCACATGGGCTCCCGTCTGCTTGTGCAAGTCCTGCGTCCACCCCGTGGTGGGGAGCGCACATGGAATGCACGTGGGTGCCCAGCATGTGGTAGGCGTGCAGGGGTGGCCGTTATATGACATGTATCACATGTCATGCTATTGATAGTACTGTATCATCATTTGGAATTTTCTGCTGTGTCCCCACAAACGTTAAAAGTTCCTAGCACAAAGCCTGGCATAAGGTAAGCGCTCAGCGTTTGTTGAAGAAAAGGAAGAACATTATCAGCTAGGCCAGGGTAAGTGGAAGACAGAAGTTCAACACTGCCTCCCGGTTAAGTACAGCCCCAAAGTGGGACAGGAAAGTAATCATTTGATTTTACTCTTCTGAGGTTCTCCAAAGCCAAGGTGGTTGGTTTGTTTTCAGTAAAAGCCTTGGATTGCAGCCTAGCGGACGAACATGTTCTGCTCCAATACAGCTGCTGCCCAGCTCTGCATGGAGGGAAAACCCTCAGCGGGGAGAACCTCATGCCTCTCTACAGAGCCCTCACTTCAGGGCTTGGACAGAAACTCCAGGGCAATAAGCTATGTTCCGCCTTTTTTTTTTTCTTTAGAGACAGAGGCTCACTTTGTCACCCTCAGTAGAGTGCTGTGGTGTTACAGCTCACAGCAGCTTCCAACTCCTAGGCTCAGGCGATTCTCTTGCCTCAGCCTCCCGAGTAGCTGGGACTACAGGCGCCTGCCACAATGCCCGGCTATTTTTTGTTGCAGTTTGGCCAGGGCCGGGTTTGAAACCACCACCCTTGGTATATGGGGCCGGTATCCTACTCACTGAGCCACAGAAGCTGCCCAAGGTATGTTCTGCTTTTAAGGCATATAAAGGAAAGTGACTGTTCTCACTGAAAGTCCTGAAGACATGAGCCCCAGGGCCTGATCAGTCCATCCTGCCTACAGGGAGACCCTGAAAGTTGTGACAGTCAAGGGCACTAGGATTTCATCTGTGCAGCTTCCCTGAGGTCACCTAGCAGGCCCAGACTCTAGCAGGGGGCCTTGCATCACAGTGGCTATCGTAGCAGGGCCAACTATTTTCTTTCCGGGAAACCATTCTAGACAAGTTCAAGACCATAACAATAACAATGACCCCATTTCCCCTTCCACATTCTCTTGTTTTTCCATGAACTCACTGTCTGGTCACAAAGCCCTTCATTGATGACCTGGGGAGCTTTCTGACCTGGGCACAGGGGAGATGCAAGAGCCCAGTTCTGCTGCTGAAAATGCGAGGACAGGTGCTCAGGGAGAGCAAAGAAGATGGTGAGTGAGCGCCAAGGCCGCTGTGGTTCTGAGGGAAGCCGCACTGGCTCCCACGGCCCACTCAGCGCGGAAAGGCTGAGTCAGAGGCTTTGAGGCCAGCAATTCCCGCAGGCAGCGGGGCTCTCCCTCCAGCCCTGGGAAGGGCAGTCCCTGGGGGCTATGGCTGCCTGTCTGACTCTAGAATAACAACACTTTGCTGCCACATCCTGGAAATGTGATCCCATCCCCACCGGCATGCTAGCTGGAGTGGGGGGCCTTGAATTTTCCATGACACCTGCTCATGAGTCAGCCTGAGGTGATGCCAACCTGTTGCCCAAAGAAGAAGTGGGCAGTGTGGCCAGAGAAGGCTTAGAGAACCACTGGGGATGGTAAGGATTCAAAAAAGAGACAAAGAAGTGGCCTAGATTCTTTTTGGAGTGAGGTGAAGTTGGAAAGGCAGAACAATAAAATAGATGCACACACATGAACAGATATCAGAACTGTGCCTTCCTTCCAGAAAACTCCTTCAAGCACTCAATACAGCCCATTGTCTCTTCTTTTAGAAATAGGTAGAGACATTATGTTTTAGTTGGCCAGACAAGACCTGGGTTATTATTAGGACAATAACTGACATTTACTGAGCGCTCACTTGTATCAGGCTTAGTTCAAGAATGCCACACCAACGACCTCCTCTAGTCTCCAAAGCCCCATTTTACAGCCAAGGAAACTGAGGCTAAGTCACGTGATGAAGTCACACCATGGAGCCTCGCTTTTAACTTCCAGAGTGACCGTGGTCCCCAAATACCTAACTAAGTGCCAAGCTGGGGGTCTCTTAAGCTAGAGGGTACTGGGGCTCCAGATGCCAGCGACAAAGTACCTCGCAGAAGCTTCTCCAGTTCCTGCAAGGGACTCGTGGTGTCCCGTGTCAGGGCTGCCAGGTAGAGCCTGGTTAAGGTCTCAGACTGAAAAAGCTGGGGCTGATGGAGTTCCCACTTGAAGCCCAGGCATTCGAGAATCACGTCTGAGGAGAGAAAAGGACAGTGAGTGAACACTTCAATAGATCCTGGAGCAAAGTCGCATTCACTTCCTCCCCGCACTTCCTTGCTCCCTCACAGATGTTAAGCAGACCAAGTGGGCAAGCAGCTTCCAGACCTTTCAGGAACAAACCGATGAAGTGTGGACCTCAGGGATGTACCTGTGTTGAGGGGGACACTGCAGTCTTATAAGGTCACAGAGGAGCATCGAAGCTGTAGGACTTCACAGGCACACAAGCTGTCCTCGCGCATGGAGATCGGAAAAGGCCTCGTGGAGCAGGGGGCTGGGACCCTCCGGGGGCCTCATCCTGCCTTCCCCTGTGACAGTGTTTCTCCGCCTGGACATTATTGATATTTTGGGCCAGGTAACTGTCTGCAGCGGGGATGTCCCGTGCACTGACACGCTGCAGCATTTCTGCCCAGTTGTGACACCAAAAAATGTCTCCAGACATTGCCACTTGTCCTCCGTAAAGCAAAATTACTCCCTAGTTCTCAGGTGAGAACTACTGGGCGTCAGCCCTGTGTGAAAGTCAACAGCCAAGTGCAACACAATGAAGCCTGCCACAGAGAGCAGCATCCTTGCAAACCACACTTTCCGCAAGAGAATGGGGACCACCAGAGAGCAGGTATTTCATCAGAAAGTCTGAAATAAGATGACAGTATGAAGATGGCTTTTTTCAAATTGTAACAGACGTTAGAGAGTCTGGCCTGTGGATGACAGAGGTGGGCAGATAGAAAACACAGGGTGACAGACTGGGTGAGGCACAGGAGGTTGTGGGAAAGAAGGCCTGGTTCCTGTGACGGTGCAGAGTGCACAGCGGAGGGGATGGTGGTGCAGGGAGCCATCTTCCCAAAACCTAAGTTTCAGCACTAGACAGGATATGAAGGGCCACTAGTTCTATCTACTTACTTCTTGGCTTTGCCATTAGTTTGACAGTGTGAGCTTGGGTACCGTTTCTTCTTCCTGTTAGAGTTATTATTATTCACCACTTCATAGTATTGTTTGGTGCTGGGGTTCTGGACCTGGGTTTGCATCTCAAGTGTTGGATTGCTTTGAGTGGTCTGGTTATGCTGGGTTAGAAAAAAAATCTCACCCATTAGGGTGATTATAGGCAGGAACAGAATTGTGGATAAAGTATGGACATCAGTTTCCTCTTTCAGGATGGCCAGTGCCTGGTAGACATCAATAATCAATCCCAAAGCTCTTTCTCCTGAATCAGGAGATGCCTCAAACTACTTTTCCTATTCAATCAGAGTTAACAGATGAGCAAAAATATCTATTAGCCTTTACTTGGAAAGGAGGTTGGCTCTGATCTTAGGCAGCCACCCCATGGGGTACAGTTTACAAAAACAAAAACAATGCTGCTTTAAGGAACTGAACTGTTCAGCATCTTCATGTGGCTCAATGAACCTTTTTTGTAACTGGAAGGACCAATTCTGATTCTTGATCCTCCTTCAGAAAATGCTTCTTGGACAAGGGAAGATGTGGACTCTGAGTCATGACTGGTTAGAGCCCAAAGGGACAAATAAAAGCTGTCCTGTGCTTGATGGTGCTCTGATTTGTCTTCTGATCCAAAGGCTATTTACTGACTTCAACATATTTGTCTTTATTGTGGCCATTAGCATATGAAAATCTGTTTGACAAGCTTGGTTTCGTTCATTACACACTGGACAAACATTTACAGGACACCTATTATACGTTAGGCACTGTGCAGTGGATAAGATTTGCAACTTTGTAGACCAATGACCTGGACTATGAGCTGGTTTTTCCCCAGGAGGGCCACAAGACACCTTGAGGTCAGCAACATTCTGACTTAATCTGTGGGTGACCAAACTCACCTGCCTCCCCGGTTTGGATCGGCTTGTTCTTGAAATTCTCAGAGAAAAATTTCTGAATTTGTGAAATGAATAACCTCAAAAAAAAAATAGAAACAAAAATTCCAGGAGTTAATACTGACATTTTCCCCAATTGCAGCACACATAATTCTAATGCAAGCCTCCCCAAAGCATCCATGGACCAGTCTAATCGTATCTCGCCATTTGTCTGCTGATCTGAAAACTGTGGGCTGTCTGCAGGCTCAACGTACTGATTCCTGTTTTGGTTTCTGGGTATTTGGACCTCGCTGAGGAGACATTTGCGGCTGCACCTGACTGCTTGAATGATACCTCCTTTGTCAAATGTCTAAAACAACATCTGGTATATATAGTAGGTGCTCAATAAATAATCTGCTAGAGAAAAGAATAGAGGGTTCTGCTCATTTCAGGAACATTAACTCACCAAATAGTTCTATTCAGAGGTCATTCGGGGCCCTGTTCTCAGTGTGTCCAAAAGCTAAACTCTGAATCTACCTAAATCCTATTCTGCTCCTCATCCAGGTTCCTATTTCCACAAATGGCACTGCCAACCTGTAGCTGCCTGTGCAAACATACTGAGCACTGGGCATATCTCATCGCTCACCTAGATTTGATGAGCTAGCCTTTGAATTCATCCAGCTCTCTTTGCCATTATTGCCATGACCTTCATCCACACCACTATCATCTTCCTCCAGTCGCTGCCAAAGCCTCCTGGCCTCCCAGAAAATCTGGTCTTGCCCCTCTCCTGCTGGGAATCCCCTCGCAAGCTGGCAGAAACCCCAAACTTCCTCAGCACAGCCAACCTGCTTCTGTCTGCAGCTTTGTCCATCAACCCTCCTGCTCTGACCCTTTTGAACAGCCCAGACCCAGCTCTTGCTTCCTTTCCTCGCATGCACCATTCTCTCTCCCAGGAGCTTGCCTTGCCCCTCCCTTGCTAAGTGCCCACTCATTCTTCAGGATAACTTGGCCTGGGATTACCCCATTCACACTCCCTGGCAGAGTCCCGTGGCTGCCAGCAGGACAGAGAGGGTGTGTTTTACTGCTGCGACCCCACACAAGCCGTCACTCACACGCTCAGTAAGTTCTGGTCAAATAAACGAATGCCAACAAGAGATAAGAGGTTTTCCCATAAATATCGTGTCCTCATCATGTTGAGTAAGGAAAGGAAACAACATTTGAGTCACACGGTCACGGTGTGAAGACGGTAATTCCCAAGAAAGCCAAACGAAGCAGCCAAGAGACACTCGACAACCACAGCTGGTCTGTGTAACGTAGCGTCACCTTTGCCAGGCTGTTCTCCAGCACTCCCAGGAGACCTCACCAGCCAGGGCACATGGAAGAGGCCTCGGGAGGGAGCCTGCATCCCCAACTAATACGGACAACATGCTGCCCTTTCCCAGGGGAGAGGTGGCACCAAGTGACTCAGCCAGGAAGGCCATGTGAGCGTGACTTGTTTATCCAACGGAGGAGTGGCCCTGACCCAAGCCACCCCCTCACGCCCTCTCTCAATCCCCCTCGGGGCTTGGGTGACATGTCTGGGAAGGGTCAAGGGTTCAGAATGTGATTTCAAAATGGAGCAACAGGCTTTGGAAAACATGATGCAAGGCCCATGAGCCCCACTCCCCCCACAAACATCACTGTCACCGGCTGAGCCAGAAGATGCCGGACAACGGAATCGCCCACACTGCCTTCTCCTGGGGGTGGTGGCTGTGTCAAGATTTGCCATTTGTCACTCGGGCTCGGCAGGCCCTAAGGGCCGGGGTTCATCTTAGGACCACTGGACAAGCTAACGGAGTAAATGGCGCCTGAGAGTGGTCCTTTTTGCTGTTTGGGACTAACTGCTCTAAGAGGAAGGGGCAGGTGGGGATTCTGGAAATGTGCTGGTGGGCCGGAGCCCACTCCCCAGATCACGAGCTATGACAGAAAAGGAAGAAGGGTAGGGAAATTCCATACGTTTCCCGTGGGTGTGAGGACTTCCTGCAGGAAACCACCCAAGAGCCTTAGGCTCGACACTTTGTGCAAAACTCCAGCTTGATTAACCACGCAGAGTCGCAGGGACCTGGGCGGGACTCCAGCCCTTCTGTGTCCGGCCACGTGACCTCGGCCCAGTGCTCTGTAAAGTGGAGCTAGCAAGGCCCGGCTCTGCAGTTGTTGGGAGGGGGGAAGGTGAGTGTCAGGGACCCCGACAGGCTTGCGTTCCATTAGCATGGAGTGTCAGGGACCCGGACAGGCTTGCATTCCATTAGCATTTGCTCTTTGTCTCTGTGAACGTTGTCAGAATCAAATGGAGTTACGATACGCTCAAATGTGTCCGAACCCCTGACCAAGAGAGCCAGGAAAGGCCATACAGGGAAGGTTCTCAGGCACGAGCACCTGCTAACAAGATTGACCATAAATGACTGTGCAAAAACCACAACCTTGCACAAAGGCCATAGCAACTGTACACAAAATAAATACTTCCGGGAGCACATCTGCCCATCAACAGCCTGTGCAGCCTCAGATGGGCGCGACCCTTAATATTTATCCTTGTAGCCAAAGATTATTATCTCAAAGCAGTCACCTAGTCCTCCTCATTTTTCCTTTAAAAGCCTCCCCCTCCCTTCACCTCCCTGAGGACACGTGTAGCTTCCTGGGGCATGTGTTCCCCATCCCAATGCCTGCTCCTGAGTAAACACCATTTCCTTTTAGAGCCCTCCACCTCCATCTGTTATTCAGGTTGACAACTTTGTAACAAGAATCATCAACCGCTGGTTCTGCTCCCAGGTAAAAGTCTAGGGGGTTGTTCTTCACATCCACACCTTTCGGTGTGACCCCCTCCTCCCTTGAGCAGAGGTGTTTGTCCCTTGACAAACACCAGGTTGCGTGACCAGCCGGGGAACAGGGAGGGCTCCAGATACCTTTTCCTAGTGCCATAGCCCCCAAAGCCTCGCTCATACATCCCCTGTGCTAAATCTTCGGGTTTAGATGACAGCGTGCCGCCAGACACACCTGAGAGCCCAGGGACACAGCTTGCCGCGTGTTTACTGAGTGTTTATATGTGCCAGACACTGCTCTGACTCTTGACATGAATTATGTCATCCAATTCTCATGGCGACCCAGTAAGATAGGATTTGCAGATAAACTAAGGTGCCAAAAGATTCAGTTTTTGAAAGGAGGGCAGAATTTTCCTGTTTTTCACCACCCTCTCCCCGCCACACCCCATTCCCCCGTCCCTGAGAAGAAAAGCAAGATGAGATGACCAGTAGCCTGGAGGTTCCCATACAGTGTCTCTGAGTGACTGATGGGGAAGCTCCATGGGACATGGAAACATGGAGTCACTACCAGAAGTGCTGGCCCACTGGGCACCCCCAGACACCTGCCTCTGGAAAGCACAAGTTCAAACCTGAGATGCACGAGAGGCCAGGAGCGAGCTCCCTCTGTTTTCTACTGTGAGTAACCCTTTAGACAACTAGTAAAATACAGGTGGGTCCAGCTTCTGTCAAGATAGACAGCATCCCTCACCTCCAGGGGAGAAGCAGCAAGAACAGACTGATGGCAAGAACGTGGCTTGCTGGGTGGGGCAAAGGCAACGCGAGCTGGAGCGCTGCGGGGGACACACTTGCATTGCACGTACAATTCCAGACCCCATCCACCTTGGGGCCATCTGACAGTTGCCTCATGTCTGAAGGTAATAAGGGAGTATTACCCAAATTAAATCAAACCTTTACCCGCTTTGTAAGAGGTCCTCACGATTGCATGAAACAAAATCCCTATTGTGAAGGCAAAGAAATTCTAAGTTTGCATTTGTTAAAGAAAATTCATTCTCCCACACTGTGGTAACTGCACCCATAGCCCTCTTCCCCTCCCTGCCTGTACAATGTTTCTCTCAACAAAGAGATAGAATGTATTTTCTGTCCCTTGACTTTGGAGTTTGGCCATGCTGATGGGGTATTAGTGGATGCAATGTGGCAAGTTTGAAAAGCATTTGTACAACTGGGCTTGCCCTCCTGCCATCTGCTGTCACCACGAAAAGCAAGTGCCCAGGCTAGCCCTCTGTCTCAGGAGGAGGAAGGGAGGCTGGCAGAGCAGAGCCCAGCTGTCCCAGCAGAACTGAGCCAGATAGGCCGAGCCCAGATGCATGTTGGAGCAGCCTGCCCATAGCACCTACTGGTGTCAGCTGCCTCTGGACTCGCAGTTTCCCAACAGCACTAAGGAGAGAGGCAGATTTGTAAAGTTTCTCCCAGGAAGTTGATGCCTGAACCAGTTCCCTTGTGCCTGTTGTGTTAGCAACAAAGTGCTTTGATTTGAGGAAGGTGCAAGGCAGAGGGAAATAATGGGGGTATAAGTCAGCAGAACATGGGGCTGACACACCCCAAAATGAAATCACCACGTTCCTTTACTAAGACTGCTGCTCAGGCAGTAAAGATAACAGCTGTAAATATATGATATGAAAACACAGGGAACTATTTAAACAGCAGCTATTTATTAAGCATCTACGGTTTGCCGGAAACAACGTGAGGTGCTTCTAATATATTGTCTGATTTAATCCTCAAGGTGATTCTTTATAGGAGTGCTATTACCACCCCTTCACAGATGGGGAAACTGAGGCTTGGAAAGATTTAGCCACTGGCTAAAGGTTAAAGAACTAGTAAGTGAAGGTGTGGGGATTCCAACCCTGTCTGACAGACTGCACTAAGTAGCCTAATGCCTCTGGTTTCTGCCCCACCCCTCAGGCCACCGTCTCTATCTCAGCTTGGTGACTCCTGAAGACCGTCACTCCTGCTGCCCAGTCACCCCGCATCAGTTTTCAGGATCACTTGGCCTCTGTTCCCAGGCCCTGGCAGGAAGGAACTGGCAATGGAGCAGTTGGCCGGTGGGTCCAGGGAGGAAATATTTGGCAAACATTGGGCAAACAGCTGTTCTCTGCCAGAGGCTGCCCTGGAGGTGCAGCCCGATGCTCAAGTAGATTCGGCTGTGAGGTCACAGGCAGATGATCAAGCCAGGTCCAAAGTACCAGGGAAAGGAAATGTTCCTTTTGCAACAGGGTCCAGCTCTGTGTCCCCAGGAGAGCCGAGAGAGAGCTCACAGCACGGGGAAGTGATGGTCTAGCCCACTGCTCAGATTACCAAGAGACAGAGGGGGATCAACTGATTGGAAGGATACAGACACGCATGAGGGTACAGATACCGAGCCAGGACTGTGTTTTGTTGTCAAGAAGTCAGTGGTGATAAACCTACAATCCTTTTAGCATCCAGGGTTTCCAATGCCAAGGAAAGTGTAAGAAAAAAGCTGTCGTATCTCTGCACTGTGTCACCACCCACAGACATTCTCAGAGGAAGTAGACACTTCTCACTCTGTCTGTGCCTAAGAGATGGTCTCAGAGGGACCCTTCACTGGAGCAGTGCTGTGATAGGCCCTTTAGCCGATCAGAGCGGCCCAATCAGGCACCTTCCCTCCCAGGAATGAGTTTCACCCCTGGCTGTTCCCCACCATGGGTCTTTGTTTTCCCACCTGTCTGGGTTCTTCAGGGCCTCATCAAAGTCTATGCTCAAAGCCTTGCACTTCTGAGAAAGCACCAGCAGGTCCCCGGAGAAAGGCTCTTTGGAGAAAGGCTCTTTGGAGAAACGCCACCGGTTGGTTGAGCCAGCTGTCCGGCGCTCCAACCGAGCTTTGCGCTGCTCAGTAAACAAAGAAAGAAAAAACACATCTTTTCTGAACTTCACATAAATGTTGGATTTTCCAAATCATACAGCAGGATGGAAATCAAGATACATTTTTAAATACTGGTTAATTTTCAGATGTGGCCAGTATTTCTCTCACGGGACATCTCAAGGCAAAGATTTCTGTATTCCACAGAGCGGGGATCTCCACCTACTAAGTAATTTGGAATTTAGCATCTAGGACAAGCAGTGACAAAGTCAAAAGTCCAGGGAGAAAGAGCATTTCTTTCCAGGTAGCTCTGAAGAATCCACGTCCAGGGGTAGTAATATGCTTTGAATATTCTTCTTTAAGTATCTAACTTTTCAATCAGAGAGATTAAACTATGGGGATCTGGGCAGGGACTTCTTCTTTAAGTTGTGGTAAAATATAGAAAACAAAATTTTATCCATCTTATCAACCACAATTTTGTACCGTTTATTATGTTTATAATGTTATTCTAGTCCCAGAACATTTTTATTATCCCCCCTAAGAAATCTTAAATACATTAAGCTGTCATTCTGTCCCATTTTCCCCAGCCCCTGGTAACCACTCATCTGCTTTCTGACTGTGTTTTTGCCTACTCTTGGTATTCTAGATAAGGGGAATCGCATAATATGTGGCACTTTATGTATAGCTTTTTCTACTTAGCACTCTGTCTCCAAGGTTCACCCACATCTCAGCACCGAATTTCAAGGCTGAAGAATACTCCATCGTATGAACATATCACATTTTGTTAGCTATTCATCAGTTGATGGACTTTGGGTTGTTTCTATCTTTTAGCTGCTATGAATAGTGATGTTCTGAATATTTGTATATGAGTCTGTGTTTGAACACCTGTCTTCCAATTCTTTTGGTTATTACCCAGGAGTGGAACTGCTGGATCATTGGATAATGACTTAGAAATTTCCTTGAAGCCTGCTGAGTGCAATGGCTCATGCCTGTAATCCTAGCACTCTGGGATGCTGAGGTGGGTGGATTGCTTGCATTCAGGAGTTTGAGAGCAGCTTGACCAGGAGTGAGACCCTGTCTCTACTAAGAATAGAAAAACTAGCTGGACATAGTGGTGGGAGCCTGTAGTCCCGGTTATTTGGGAGAGTGAGGCATGAGGATCATTTGAGCCCAAGAGTTTGAGGTTGCTGTGAGCTATGACACCATAGCCTTCTGCCCAGGGTGACAGGGTGAGAGAAAGAGAGAAAGAAAGAGATAAAGAGAGAAAGAAAGAAAGAGAGAGGAAGGGAAAAGGGAAAAAGGGAAATGGAAGAAAAGGAAGGAAAGGAGGAAAGAAAGAGAGAGAGAGAGAAAAGAAGAAAGGAAGAAGGAAAGAAGGAGAAAGAAAGAAGGAAAGAAAGAAGGAAGGAAGGAAGGAAGGAGAGGAAGGAGAGGGAGGGAGGGAGGGAGGGAGGGAGGGAAGGAAGGAAGGAAGGAAGGAAGGAAGGAAGGAAGGAAGGAAGGAAGGAAGGAAGGAAGGAAGGAAGGAAGGAAGGAAGGAAGGAAGGGAGAGAGAGAAAGAAAGAAAAATTTTCTTGAAGCCCAAGGAAAATTCTTAGCAATTTCCTTAAAGGAGAATCACAACACAGATATAAACCTTAGACTGATGATTCAAAGAAATCTAGCAAGCAAAAAAGTAGCAAGAGGGGACCCCAGGAATGGGGCATCACTGATCTAAGCCACCCCGGCACTCACAGAGTGATGGAGAGACCAGCAACGTAGAACAGAGGACCTGAGTTCAAATCTTGGTATTGTCACTTACTGCTTTACCACCCCGGGCAAGTCATTCAACCTTGGGAGGCTTTCAGTCCTCATATGTAAAGTGGGATGAAAACAAGATGACAATGAAGAGGAGGGTGATGGTGATGGTGGTGATGACGTCATCTTGCTTCTCACATTGTTAAAGGTATAAAATAAAGTTTGGGGACTATGCCCTGCTGTGGTGTGGTGGGGGATTAGAAACTGTGGATTCTGGACCCAGATGGAGCCCTGTGGGGTGTGAGAGGTGTGTGGTCAGCTCACACAGAGGGACTGCTCTCTGCTCTCTGGACGGTGCTGCCTGGACGTGCTCGGTCCAGCAGAATCAGCCAGACACTCTGGAGGTCAGTGGTGCAGGCCCAGCCCCTGGTGGAAACTTGGCAAAATGTCCATAACCCAGAGCTTCTCCCTCCATTACCCGCCTTCTTTTTTTTTTGAGACAGAGCCTCAAGCTGTCACCCTGGATAGAGTACTGTGGCATCACAGCTCACAGCAACCTCCAATTCCTGGGTTCAAGCGAGTCTCCTGCCTCCGCCTCCCAAGTAGCTGGGACTACAGGCACCTGACACAACGCCCG
>CAUYON010097761.1:0-39579 GCA_963573935.1 Arctocebus calabarensis | reverse complement strand
CTGTAAAGTCTCCATTTTTTTTAATGGCTGAATAGTATTCCATAGTGTACATATACCATAGCTTGTTAATCCATTCCTGGATTGGTGGGCATTTAGGTTGTTTCCACATTTTGGCAATCGTAAATTGAGCTGCAATAAACCGTCTAGTGCAAGTGTCCTTATGATACAAGGATTTTTTTCCCTTTTGGGTAGATGCCTAGTAATGGGATTGCAGGATCAAATGGGAGGTTTCTCTTCAGATCGTATAAATCTTTCGCCTTTTACACAAGTATTTCTTAATAATTTAGGGACTATGGACTCAGTGGCTGCATCTTGATCCTTCAACTATGTATTTTTTAGTGCCTGGCCTTGATCCTGAATTTTGGCCCAATGTGCTCTTATTTCTCTCTGCATCACTTTTGGCTCTTGTGGCTCAGGTCATCAATGAGTCATGGAAACAGTGCATCATGTTCATCATTAAATTTAGTTTTTTGAATGGAAAGTGCAAGTTTTCTCTATCTTTTACTCTAAGGAACAACAATAACGTGAATTTTAATGGGTCACAGTTGTTACTTTAGCAAGGAAAAAAATAATATTTATTACTTTATCCATATGTAAAAACATTCATTACCTTTTACTAGCTTGTGATTTTGTTGATATTTTTTACTTGTTAATAGTAAAATGGTACAAACACCAGAGTTTTCTGCCATCATTGTGTACTGAATTGATGTTCTTCAACCTGTCCGGGAAAAAACCTGTTTTACCCAAGAATTATGAAGGGTGCAACCAAATGGTAGGAATTCCACTGACAGCATGCCTGAATACATTTCCTCTGTTAAGATAAATCTAGAGAGGCCACTTTGGAAAGTTAATAACTTCATTGAGACAGACAATTTTGTGAGAGTTGTATATGTAGCAAATATCAGTTTATTCACTATAACTGTTAGTAACCAGTATTTGTTGGCAAAAAATAATATTTACCTTAAAATTTTCAAGGGTAGTCTTAAGTTTTCTTCCAGTTACATTAAAAGTCAAAACTTGCTGTTTAACTTAAAATAAATAAATTATTAAAGTAGAACAAGTTATATAGATTTATTAATGCATAATTACACTACATAAAGACATACATTAATATCATTTTAAATTAAACTGCAGACAAAAATTTGAGATGGCATCCATAATTTACAATAGGAAAAATCTAAAACATGGCAGTCTTTTTCTACTTTATTGGAGTATATTTGACAAAAAATGTATATATCTAAGGGGTATGATGTGATATTTTGATATTTGTTTACATTATCAAATGATTACCACAACTAGAAAATTAATACCATCATTACCTCACATAGCTATATGTGGGGTTTTAGTAAGAAAATTTAACATAAATTCTCTTTGAAAGTTTCAGTATAATTTTACCTATAGTCACTGCAATACATGTTAGTTCTCCAGAACTTAGTCATCCTCCATGAGTGAACATTTATACACTTTAAATAGATCCTCAGTTTGTTTTTTTTTTAAGAATGCTAAAATTTACATCTGAATATGAGAATGTCTGGAGAAAAACATGAAGAGAAAATATGTGAAATCATTAGATATTTTAAGTAAACATTAATAAAAATATAAAATAGAAGTAATTTTTGCTTTAAAGATTTATAACTCCTCAATGGAAAATATATAATTCCCGGGATTACATGTGATATTCTGAGACTTGGGATGGCAGTAAGGAAAAAAAAAAGAAAATTTAACAATGATGAAAATTTTGTCACATAAATGTTTCAGTTTTTAAAATTACCTTAATTGTACTGATACTGTAAGGTCTGGCAAAAGGTAAGTAGGTAGCATGGAAGTGGTTGAGGGTGGAAAGCCAGACCTGAATTGCAGCTAGGAACCAAGTTGTGAATAGGAGCTGTTCCCTGGTGGGAACATACAAGTAAAGAGCCTCTAGTGACCTGGAACTGACCTGGGACTCATTACCATCTAATTAGCATAGCATGGGTGGAGTTTCCATAAAGGAGTCTGGGAGAACACATGCAGAGTAAGGACTCTTTTATAATCTAAGCTGTTATGTAATGTGTTGTATAACCCCAACTTGTCATTCAGTCCAAAGGCAGGAAAGAGCAACCAATCCATCAGGAAAAAGGTGGGACATCTAGTGAGCATTTGAAAGACAGTGTGTGCTCACAATTCTGGGTCTCTCTTCGGTCCTGAATAATGATCCATTTCTCCCTCTGAGATTTACTTCTGCTTTGCAATAAATGTTGTGTGAGTGAATGTTTTGTATCTGTGATCACCCATCATCTATAACTATTTGGTTTGACACTGGGACCCAGGAGACGAGGCAACACTCAGAACTAATGACTCTTGAGATGGAGAAAATTACACCAACAAAAAATGAAATAGATATTATAAAATAGTTAACTAAGGACCAAACCTTTAAAAATATTCCAGTGGGGCACAAGTAGAAGGTTTTCTCTCTTAAAATAAATAAAAAATAGTCTGGGTGCAATGGCTCAATCCCATAATTCTAGCACTCTGAGAGGCAGAGGTGGGAGGACAACTTGAGGATAGGAGTTGGGAGACTAACCTGGTCAATAGCAGGACAGGATTTCATCTCTACAAAAATTATAAAAAATTAGTGAAGCATTGTGTCATGTGGTAGTCCCAGTTACTGGGCAGACTGAGGTGGGAGGATCACTGGAGCCCAGGAATCTTGAGGGTGCAGTGTGCTATGATGACACCACTGCACAACAGCCCCTGCAAAAGAGTGAGACCCTGTCTCTAAATAAATAAATATCAAGAAATAAAATGATGGTACTGCAAATAAGTATAATCTTTAGAAAACAGCGTGGAAATTACTCAAAGAACTAAAAATAGACCTACCATTTGCTCCAGAAAAACTACTACTGGAGGAAAAGAAGTCATTTTATCAAAAAGACAACTGCACTCAAATATTTATTGCAGCACAATTCACAATTGCAAAGATGTAGAATCAATCTAACTGCTCATCAATTCATGCATGGATTAACAAAATGTGGTATATTTATATCAGGGGAGACTGCTAAGCCATGAAGAAGGATGCTTAATGCCTTTTGCATCCATTTGGATGGAACTGGAGACTATTATCCTAAGTAAAGTATCCCAAGAATGGAAAAACAAACGCAACATCTCCAATTCACTATTAAATTGGAACTATGCAATAAGTACATATGGGGATATAGGTGGAAATAATACTCAGGGAAATCCAGCAGGAGGAATGGGGGAGGAGGGGATGTGTGACAATCTACAGTGGGTGCAATGAACACTATCTGGGTGACATGCATAGTGTTAAACACATACTAAATACTTCATTATCCCTCATCCTTCCTGTTACTATTATTGCCATTAAACATGTTTTTAAAATAAACTTTTGTATTTGTGACAAAAGCTAGAGACAGAATTGATCTCTTATATTTATTGAAATTTGTATTTTATTGTTATTTCTTAATTTCAGAATATTATGGGTGAACAATTGTTTTGGTTAAATGAATTTCTTTTCTACAGTTTGAATCAAAATTATGAGTGTTCCCATTACCTGGATAGGGTGCATTTTACCTGTTAGTTGTGAATTTACCCATCTCCTCCTGCCCCCTCTAGCCTGCTTGCTTTCCATTGAGTTACTCCCAAATGTGCATATGGGCATTTATCATTCCTTCCAGTTGAATTGTGAGTATATGTGTTTCTCTTCCCATTCCACAGATACATCCAGGTTGTTGTAGAAGGTATTCATTCACCATTTTTTATGGCTTAGTTGTACTCTATGGTATACTTGTATTCTAATCCACTAATGTATGGGCTCTTTGCAATTGTAAATTGAGCTGCAACAAATGTTTGAGTGGATGTGCCTTTTTGATAAAATGACTTTTCTTTCCCCCTTGAGTATATATCCAATAGTAGAATTACTGTATTATTTATTGAAATTTTTAAAAAGTAATCTCTATTATCCTACAAGTGGTATGCATATTCTGTAAGTATAACCTTCTGATAAGTTACAAGTGGATGATATCACAGGCTCTCACAATGTATTTCTTTCTTCATCCAAAGAATTCAAAAGATGAGGAGGTTAAGGACAATTCTGATGGTATCTTTAGATGTTTAGTTAAATGACAAGTAGTGGTTTTTTAAAAGGCTCAAACCAATTTTATTAGAGTAATTACCATGTAAATGTTAAAATAGTTTTCTCTCAGTATTAAAAATACTAGTCTTCCCCACAAGCCTGTATCTCAGTGGTAAGGGGCCAGACACATACACCCAGGCTGGTGGGTTTGAACCCTGCCTGGGCCAACTAAAACAACAATTGACAACTGCAACCAAAAAATAGCCAGATGTTGTGGTGAGCACCTGTAATTTCAGCTAATTGGGAGGCTCAGGCAAGAGAATCACTTACGCCCAAGAGTTTAAGGTTGCTGTGAGCTGTGATGCTACAGTACTCTACCGAGGGTGACATAGTGAGACTCTGTCTCAAAAAAACAAACAAACAAAAAAATGGCTCAGTGCCTGTGGCTCAACGGGCTAAGGTGCCAGCCACATACACCTGAGTTCGCAGGTTCGAATCCAGCCCGGGCCTGTCAAACAACAATGATGGCTGCAACCAAAAAATGGCCAGGCATTGTGGCGGGCACCTGTAGTCTCAGCTACTTGGGAGGTGGAGGCAAGAGACTCGGTTGAGCCCAGGGATTGGAGGTTGCTGTGAGCTGCGATGGCACAGCACTCTATTCAGGGTGACAGCTTAAGGCTCTGTCTCAAAAAAAAAGAAAACTAGTCTTCCATTGCACTTAAAAATACTAATTATTTAATATTCATGATCTACTAATTTTACCAACTCTTTAATTTTCATGTAATGTTTAATATATTTTACAAAAGAAGAAAGAAAAAATAATTACTGAAACATATGGCATTTTTAAAGATTGCCATCATTATTTAAATAATTTTAATTCTTATTTTTACATCCACGACACGAGAAACTTGAAAGGCAAATTTTCCACGTCCAATTATCTTTATCTTATTGTATAAAACCTTTTCCTTTCTATACTATTCTGAGTGGCTTGCTGTCACATTATTTGAGAAATTAAAAGACAGAAGTACGTTTGAACACTATGATAAAGATATAGACAGAAGCAGTTTATTTAAAGTATAAATGTGTTTGACACTATTATAAGGTGTAGAAAGATGCCTATTATTTAAAGTGCAAGAATGGTCGCCAGATGGCGAAGGGAAGGTCGTCAAAGGTGACTGACTGTAATGATATTCAGCAATGAAGTATGTAGCACATTTTCTACATATGAGTTTGCAAACTTGTCGGACCTCATATATTTAAATTCTTAAAGGATATAGTTTCTTAAAATATATAATAAATCCCTTCCCATCTATGAGTTATTAAACAAACATGCAAAATAAATGGTAAGAAATAAAGGAAATTTTGAGAACTTGGTGATTATTATATCACATGATTGCATAATAAATTTTTTCACTTGTTTTGAGATGAGGGTCTCACTATGCTGCCCACACTAGGCTTGAACTCCTGGGCTCAGATAATTTTTCCATCTCAGTCTCCTGGGTATCTGGGATTATAGAGCCATGCCACTGAGCCCAGTACAATAATTTTGATGTGAAATGTGTTAATAAGAAGGGGAAATTATCTAATACTACTATGCCCATTGATTATCTCCAAGATATGTTTTTCACAAAACATACAAATGTTTCTTCTTAAATCACTTTTTAAGTAGAAACAGAAACAAAACCACATCAATAATGTAAAATTTGGGGCAGAATTGAGATATAATTCTATTATGCCAGGAAGCCATGTATGAAATAACTGGATGTAAATGAAAATTACAATCAAGACATAGGCCTTTTGGGATAAGGGAATTGTATTCTGCTTCTGCTCAAAATTGATTTCTATGTATGAACTTTGATGGGATGAGAGGACATAATGTATAATCCTATGTTGTTTTATTTTATTTTTTGTTATTTTATTTTATATATCCAAAGCTGTGATCTCGCTGAGCTGAAATCAACATTCATCATCTGAATAGGTTCCCACCTTTGTTATATATATGAGAATGCCTTCTATTCCCCAATAAAGTTTTTATTTCTTTATTATTATAACAGTAATCTACCAATGATGCATTATTCCTTCTTATTTAATCTTTGTTTCTTAAAGACAATGTTCTTGTATATTTTAATTTCAAGACTGACATTCATGACCAAAATGTTATATTCAAGAGCATAAAATAATCAGCGCAACATTAAATGTTTACCAGTAATTTAGATGTCTTCATTACTATGGTAAAATAATACTTTGCAATGTCTATGAAAGATCTGCAGTTATATTTAATATTTATTCGATAATTAGATAAATTATATTTACTAGGTTTTACTTCTATGCTACCTTGCTAGTTTAGTCAGATATACTATTCTTAGTGTTCTTTTTAAAATCATGAGCTAAGTTCTATATCTTCATAAAACATACATTCTTTCATTGAAATAGTTTAATATTAATTGCTTCCTTACTCTTGGTAGAAATTATAGCATCTATATATCACAATACCAAGTCAATTTCATGTTTCATTATGTGACTGGTTATAATGTGCATAATCTGATGCAATAAAAGGAATAAAATTTATAAAGAAATGATAAGTGCCTGAAGAGATACTTCAATTACTCTAATCTGATTAATTGATTTTAATGACTATATCAAAATATCACATGTACCCAGTAAAGATATGTAACATATGTACCCATAAATAATTACAATTAATTAATTAGTTAAATAATGAATAAAAACCACACACCTGCTTTATGTTCCTTATAGGATGCTCTATTGGCAGCTTTTAATTTCAGTGGATTCATAAGGCCCAGAGACTGCAATCAGCTCAGAGAGACAGTTAAAGTCCTAAATCAACATAATAAGTAAAACTTTCTGCAAGATGGATTTTAGGGTGAAAGATGAAATCAGTTAAAATTTTATAATATGCATTGTTTTAATATAAACTTCCTTCCAAAGTAATATTCATAAAGTATTGCAATTGACCATTTTAATATCTTCAAGAATATTTACTTTTTTATTATTTATAGTCACTTTCCAGAGAAAAGCATTGGCAGAACTATGTTGTCATTTTCTACTATCCTTTTTGCCTCTACACTGAGCCAAACTAATAAACTCAAATGCTCTTCAAGAAGAAAGCAAGATTACAACACTGTACTGATCCCTATATTTTGTCTTTTGAGAACATTTCTACTTATTTTAGAATATTAACGTAGAAGTCTACAATCCATTTGCTAAAACCGCTCAAAAATTAAAAAACAAAACATAACAGTTTGAATTTTGCTTTACAGTATTCTATCTTTTTTATAGAAGGTTGCACTATAGGTATTATTTCTTTTAGAAAGAAAAGCCAGTGTACGGCACAGACATGTTTTAAAAGTTAGTATCAATTTCACTGAAATGACCACAGTTCAGTTTTGTATAACCTTTCTCAGGTCAAATATGACAGGAAGGGAGAATAGAATAATATTTACAAAAAGCACCATGTCAGAGGGAGAAGTAACTTAATATTATTAACATTGTTCTCCAGCCTATAAAAGTGAAACAGTATGTCTATAATAGTGTTGGCTATGTAAGGAGGCTAGAGAGAATAATGATCCTTAAAACTATTACTTAGTACTCTGAGAAATGATCAAACATTATCTCATCATGGAATTGATTGTCTAATAAATATGGAGCTGGGTAAATGCAGGATTTTTTTTTTTTTTTTTTTTTTGAGACAAGAGCCACAAGCTGTCACCCTGGATAGAGAGCTATGGCATCACAGCTCACAGCAACCTCCAATTCCTGGGCTCAAGCAAGTCTCCTGCCTCCGCCTTCCAAGTAGCTGGGACTACAGGCGCCCGCCACAATGCCCAGCCATTTTTTGGTGGCAGCCGTCATTGTTGTTTGGTGTGCGGGGGCTGGATTTGAACCCACGAGCTCAGGTGTACGTGGCTGACACTTAGCCTGTTGAGCCACAGGCGCCCAGCCAGATGCAGGATATTTTAATGAGTTTGATATAATAGTTCAGGTAACATCTGTTTAGTCCTTTTGATTGTGCAAAGTATGTCTACATGCATAATACCATTTCAATCGATATCCAAACCATCTCATGAGTATAGTAGCTACTGTTCGCACCCACTTCTGATTGATATCACCAGGCTTTGCCTTAATAAGTAAAAAAATAAGTAAATAAAGGCAATAAGACAGTATTACTCTATAAAACATTATCTAGTTCATATGAATTTATACTAAATATTTGTTCAAAAATGCAATTTAATGCATCCTATAACCTAGTAAGCTTTTAACTATTATCGATACTAGGTTTCAGAGTGCAATGTAACCTCACATACAAGTATAGTTTTTGCTTTTTTATACTATTCCAAAATAAAATAACATAATTTAGTGATACATAATTTAGAGGTTAAATGCCCAACTTAATGATTTCATATGATTGCCTTGAATACCATAGAAAATATCAACTAGAAATATCTTCTATAATTAATAAAACTAAATATATTGTGAAGATAATAATGATGAGATATTATTAGTAAATTACTACTCTTCTAAAACGTAACATAATTTTAGCACATCACAGTGTGGGGAACCTGTGGCCTTCTGATTTCAAGATTTTTCTTTTTTAGTCACCAAAAGGGGCAACAAAAGCTTCATATTTCTCTGTTGAACCAGTTTTAATAAAAATATTTGGTCTGTAAAATTTGGATTTATCCAAAAGCTGCACTTAAAAACCTCATGACCTTAAGGCTACAGGTTCCCAACTCCTACATTGTTAATTTATTTTTTACTATCACTGAATTTGTCTATTTGGTACACATTTTTGATTATAATAATTTAGATTACTAACTTATCCTTTACTTGGAAAATTATACTTTCTTAGAAAATATTTTGTAGTTAGAAAGATAGTGCAAATATTCAGTAGAGATTTTTGAAGACAAAGATAATGAGAATTTGTTTAATGTACTGGACCATATTCATTTCAGAAAAAAATTCTTCCTTTTTTTTAATATCTCTCTCACAGATTTGCCATGGGTAACTGTTGTTGATTTGGGTGTTATCCAAACCTCTATCCTTTGATAACTTTTATTTTGAAGACACTCAGAAATATGTAATTAAGATTTATTCTACTTGTATGTTTTACTTATTTATGAAGACTGCATAATAATATTATATTTGAAACTACGATAAATTATATTTATCATTTTGTGAAACTATTTTTTTTGTCTTTGTATTTCTGCTAGAAAATAATAATATTTTAATAATTGGTGATGGTGATAGTCTTTTTACTCCTACAAGAAAACTTTCTTAATTTATTTCTGTTTGGAAAAAAAATTGCTAATTAATTTACATCTATCTATTTATATTTCTTATTCTACCATGTACAAAGTTTCAGATTATTAGATAGGATAAAAACTTTTCTTCTTCACTTTCTGAAGATGAAAAGTGATAAATAGAAGTGTTTCCATGACTACAAATTGCCTTGGCTATACAGGATTTTTTTCTGGTTCTATAGAAAATGAAGAATTATTTTTTCCAAGTCTTGAAAATATCAAGTTGGTAGTTTAACAGGGACAACACTGAATCAGTAGATTGCTTTGAGAAGTATAGACATTTTAACAATGTTGATTCTTTCCAGCCTTGAGCATGGTATGTTCTTCTATTTGTTAATATCTTCTGCTATTTCTTTTCTTAGGGGTTTGTAGTTTTCTTTATAGAGGTCCTTCACCTCTTTTGTGAGATGTATTCCTAGGTATTTCATTTTCTTTGAAGCTACTGAGAATGGTATTGCATCCTTGTTTTTCTTCTCATCTTGGCTGTTATTGGCATATACAAAGGCTAGTGATTTATGGACATTGATTTTATATCCTGAGATGTTATTTTTTAACCAAGTCCAGGAGTCTTGGGCTTGAGTCTTTGGGGTTCTCTAAGTATAAGGTCATATCATCAGCAAAGAGAGAAAGTTTCACTTCCTCTGCCCCCATTTTGATGCCTTTAATTTCCGTCTCTTGCCTGAGTGTATTGGCTAGAACTTTCATAACTATGTTAAATAGTAGTGGTGATAGAGGACGCCCTTGTCTTGTTCCAGTCCTAAGTGGAAAAGCTTTCGGTTTTACTCCATTCAATATAATACTAGGTGTGGGTTTGTCCTAGATGACTTTGGCCAGTCTAAGAAATGTGCCACCAATGCCTGTGTTCTTCAGTATTCTAATGAGGAAAGGATGTTGAATTTTATCAAATGCTTGTTCTGCATTAATTAGAGGATCACATGGTTTTTGTTTTTGCTCCTGTTGATATGGTGAATTACGTTTATGGATTTGTGCATGTTAAAGCAGCCTTGCAACCCTGGGATAAATCCTACTTGATCATGATGTGTGACTTTTTTGTGTGTGTAAAGAATATATTTATTAAACAGGTTCAGGCAAAGGAGGATATATGACTTTTTTAATGATAAGCTGTAATCTATTGGCTAGGATTTTATTGAGAATTTTTGCATCTATATTGATTAGGGAAACTGTCTGTAATTCTTTTCAGTTGAGTCTATTTCTGGTTTTGGTATCAAGGTGATGTTTGCTTCATAGAATGTGTTGGGGAGATTCTTTTCTTCTCAAGTTTTTGGAACAATTTCTGCAGCATGGGTATAAACTCTTCTTTGAAAGTTTGATAGAAATCTGGTGTGAAGCCATCAGGGACAATTTTTGTTAGGAGCTGTTTTATTGTTTCTTTTATCTCAGAGCTTGAAATTGGTCTCTTCAGAAGGTCTATTTCATCTTCATTAAGTCTAGGGAGAGAGTGTGATTCCGAGTATTGATCTATTTCTTCAACATTGTCAAATTTCTGGGCATACAGTTTCTTGTAGCATTCAGAGATAATCTCCTGTATCTCTGTGGCATCTTTTGTTATTTCCCCTTTATCATTCCTGATTGAGGTTACTAGAGATTTTATTTTTCTGTTTATAATAAGACTTTAGACTGTACTACAAGGCCATAGTGATGAAAACAGCATGGTATTTGCACAAAAATAGAGACATAGCCATTTGGAACCGAATAGAAAACCAAGAGATGAAACTAACATCTTACAGCCACCTAATCTTTAATAAACCAAACAAGAAAATACACTGGGGGAAAGAATCCCTATTTAATAAATGGTGCTGGGACAACAGGATATCTACATGTGAAAGACTGAAACTGGACTCACACTTTTCTCCACTCACAAAATTGATTCAAGATGGATAAAAGACCTAAGTCTAAGGTGTGAAACAACTAAAATCCTTAAAGAAAGTGTGGCGAAAACACTGGAAGCTATTGCCTGGGGAAGGACTTTATGAGGAAGACTTCTATGGCAATTGCAACAACAATAAAAATAAACAAATGGGACTTAATTAAACTCAAAAGCTTCTATACAGCTAAGGAGATAACAACCAAAGTAAATAGACAACCTACACAATGGGAAAGGATATTTGCATATTTTGAATAGGACAAAAGCTTCATAACTAGGATCTACAGAGGAGGACTCAAATTAATAAACATAAAAAGAGCCAATAATTCCTTATATCACTGAGCAAGAGAAATGAATAGTTCCTTCTCTAAAGAGGACAGACAAATGGCTAATAAACATGGAAAAAAGATCATCATCCCTAATTATTAGAGAAATGCAAATCAAAACCACTCTGAGATATCATCTAACCCCAGTGAGAATGACCCACATCATAAAGTCTCAAAACCGCAAATGCTGGCGTGGATGTGGAGAGAAGGGAAAACTGCTGGTGGGACTGCAAGCTACTACAATCTTTTTGGGAGGAAGTATGGAAAACCCTCAAAGAACTCAGACTAGATGTCCCATTTGATCCTGCTATTGCTGGACCTCTCTCTACCCAGAAGAAAAAAATCCTTTTACAGAGGGACACTTGCATAGACTGTTTATTGCAGCTCAGTTTATAATCACCAAAATGTGGAAACAGCCTAAATGCCCACCAACCAAGGAATGGATTAACAAGCTGTAGTATATGTATACCATGGAATACTATTCAGTCACTAAAAAAGATGGATACTTTACATCTTTTGCATTAACCTGGATGGAAGAGGAACACATTCACCTTAGTAAAGCATTACAAAAATGGAGAAGCAAGAATCCTATATACTCAAATCTGATATGAGGACAATTAATGTCCTAGTACATGGTGGCAGGTGGGCAGATGGGGAGAGCTGAGAAAAGGAAGGAGGGAGGGGTGGGGGGACACAGGATGTGGTACACCTTTGAGGGGTGGTACACAATTATAAGAGGGTCCTTACCTAACAAATGCAATCAATACAACCTGGTTCTGTGTACCATCAAAAAATCCCCAACAATAAAAAATAAAAGAAGTGTTTTTCTGCTTGTCAGGGCAGCTTATTTGAAAATGATGATTTCTCTTTAAGAAATTATTAATGTATTTATTATATATTAGGAATGTGTGATTTCTGTTAGCATTAAGTTAAAAGTGGCTTCTGATTAGAAAAAAAATTCTGCATTTTTAAAGAAAATATTCATTTTTTGAGTAGTACTGGAAAAAGAAAAACTACAGAGTAGCCACTTACCAAAAACAAATAAATTATCAGATGGATTTTATTTATTCAGCAGAGTATTGCTGAATTGTCTGTTGAAGATATCATTAAGGCTGATATCAAAAGGGTGGTAAGGCTAGAGGGTCTGAGAAAGCAAACACACAATCTGTTCCCAACATTCTTGTTTGAAGAATTCTCTTCCTTGTACTTCTAGGAATGGTATCCTCATTTCCTTGCTGGAGATAAGCAAGGGGACCATTCTCAGTTTGTAAAAGTCATGGACATTTTAATCACATCTTTCCTTATCTACAAGCCAACCACAAAATGTCAAGCTCTTCTTGTGTTTTGATTCTTTTTTTTTTTTTTTTGGATCAACCAGAAAAATTTCTCTGCTCTTAAAGGCACTGAACATTTGAGTGGGTTCACAGGAATAATTTTCTCTATAGTCACTGAGCCATTCTAAAATATTCTATATGCAGGAAGGTCCATACGAAAGTGCAGAGTATTTTAGAGGCCACTAGGCATTCTACCTACCACAGTAAAATTATATAGAATTATAATGGGTAAGTTATTTATACTTTTCTCATCCAAAGGTAAAAGCGGCTAGGATATTTGGGGATATTTGAATCAAGTATAATTTCTAGAAATATTTGTACAAAATTTTCATCTTTTATATAAATATTTCTCCTTCTTACATATGCAAAATTTTTAATATGATAAAAATTATTTTAAATTTGTTAAAGCACTGATTTTTACCCACAGACAAATTAAATTTTTATTATTTCTTTTTCTTGACTGTCTAATGTATTAAATCCTCTAGATCTACATATATATATATATTATATACACACACACCATACACACACACACACACGCATATATTTTACCAATTAATTGATAATGACAAATAAGTCACTATGTATTTCTTCTTATTAGTGCCTTAACAGGTTATATAGCTACAAACACTATCATAACTGCATGTGGGTACAACCTAATGTTCAACTAACTTAAATCATGTGAACACAGTGTTACTAAATAGAAAGGATGCATATGCTCAAATATGTTATAACAAAGATCTAATGAAAAATGCTTCTTAATCTTTATTTTTGTATAATCTATTTCTATTTTTAAAATACAAAAATATTTTGATAGTATTAATGCAGAAAAATACGCCAAACATATCAAACATACATAAAAACCATTTTAAATGTGCAGATGTTTATGTTATATAGTTTTCAAAAGCTGAAGTTGTGTGAAAGAAGGAAGATTTAATTTAGGAAGTTGCTGACCTCCTAAAGTACTGTGACCTAGGCCTAAGAAAAGCTCAGTAACAAATAAAATTGAATAATAATAAAAAATATTTTGATTTTATTACTTTATCATTTTTTGATTCTAATTTGTAAATTTTAGTGAACTTTATCTCTGCAACACATGGATGCACATTTATGCAATGCAATTTTCATTCAAAAACTTAAAGAGAAATACTTTCTTTTTTTCCCACAGGCAGAAAAGAGAGTTCATTGAACTAAAAGAAAAATGTATTTATTTATGATTGAGCCTAAAGGGGATGTATGTTTTCAAGAATTTGTCCATTTCCTTAGTGTTTTTATGTTTCTATGCAAAAGGGCTGATAACCAGAATCTACAAAAAAATTCAAGAAACTCACAAAGAAAATACCAAATAACCCCATTAGAAAGTGAGCAAAAGACATTAATGGAAACTTTTCAAAAGTGATAGACTGATAGCAAACAAACATTTGAGAAAAAATGCTCAGCATCTCTAATATTAAGGAAATACAAATTATAATAATGAGATATCACCTAATTTCAACGAGTGTCAAAATGAGATCTTTTTTCAAAAAGTCCCCAAACAAAAAATGCCAATGCGGATATGGAGAGAAAGGAACACTTTTGGTAGGACTTCAAAAAAGTACAACCACTATAAATATAGTATGGAGATACCTCAAGGAACTAAAACTAGCCCTACAATTTGATCCAACAATCCCACTACTGTGTGGTTACCCAAAGGAAAAAAAAAGACATTTTATAAAAAAGATACATGCACCTGAATGTTTATAGCAGCACAATTCACAGTTGCAAAGATGTGGAAACAACCCAAGTGCCCTTCAATACATGAGTAATTGAGAAAAGGTAGTACATTTATACCATGGATTACTAATCAGCTATTAAAAAAAAATTGGTGAACTAATATCTCTTGAATTATCCTGGATGGAACTGGAGACCATCCTTCTCAGTGAAATATCACAAGAATGAAAAAACAAATAACACATGTACTCACTATTAAACTGGAACTAATCGATTACACTTATGGGTACATATGGAAATATCAGTCTTCAGAAATAAAGCAGGGGTCGGGGAAGGAGTGGACGGATCAATTCCCATCCAGAAGGTACAACGCACACTGAGGAACGGGCATACTCATGACTTAGACTCAATCTGTACAGCAGCACTAACTTGAAAAAGAAAAGAAGTGTAAGAATTTCAGAAATTCAACTAAACATGCACTCTTCAATCAGGAAAATTTGACCCTATGTTTCTAAGCATGCTTCCACTTAAATTATGTTGCTATAGTTCAACGTATATAATATACTGTAGTATTTGTGAAACAGAATTCATAATTACTTAATGAACAGTTTCCTTGGTAATGTTTGTCTTTGTAGCCCTATTTATGAAATTCTAAATTTCCATACTTCTATTACAGGTTAATCTCTTAAATACATTGCCAAACCTGAACTTATAATTTATTTAAATCTAAATCAATGTTTAGTATATATTCCTTTGTTTTGTTTTAACAAATCAGTCATTATATGTAAGAGTATAACTTTTAATCTTGGGATTATTATACATAAAGTCAATCACAGCCTTTCATCAAGTGTGGAAAATTATGTAATCCTAATTTCATATTTTTGACTGGATTTATTAAAAGGCACTGGGCATTATTCAGTTCAGAAATTACCTTAGTAAAATCTCACAGATGTTGCTGGAAGATAACGCTGAATATCACAGTGAGAAAGTAGGGAAGTAGTAATAAAATTCTGTGGAGTGTCCCAATAAAAGGAAAATGTAAAGGAAGAGACCAGGCTTTGTTATGGCGACCTGGGAAGACTCTCTTACTGAACTTAATGTTACACACTTCAGAGATTATTACTGAAATAGGCTGAGAGTAACTTTGAAAGAGAAGCAAACTCTATTCTACAATAATATGCATATAAAATTGTACAATCTATTTAAAATGGGAGGAGGATTTCTTTACATTACTTCTAGCATCATAGTATTTGGTGTACTTTTACTATTTACTTAAGATTTGCTAAAAATTCTCCCTTCTGATATGTGCTATGATTTGTCTAGTACACAGATATTATAAAGTTTTGACCTTTTTAAATAATGATTGTTTATGCCATTTTATACATAATTTAAATCATAATTGAGAGCTGCCAAATAATATATCTTGTACACTGACGGAAATGAAGTGGTCCTTAATATAAATGACATTCTTAGATATATTTCTTTTTAAATATAAAGAAACATTTTATAATACTTTACTTGTGATATTATCTATTTAATTTGAATAAATACAGCTATTATTTACTATAAGACTAGAAAATCTTGTGTTTTGCAAAATATTTATACCTCAATACAAATGTGATAGTTGATAATTATTGTTAGTCTAATCTTTCTATCTACATTCTATGCTTAGCTAATTACAAGTCTTTAACTAATAAATGCAATCAGTGTAACCTGGTTTCTAGTACTCTCAATAAATCCCCAACAATAAAAAAAATTAAATTAAAAAAAAGAGTTTTATTTATAGGCAGTCCCCAAATTACAAACATCTAATTTATGTACAGATCCCACTTACACATAGAGGCTATTACAGTAAGTCCCCAAGGTACAGACATCAACTCACATACAATGCACACTTATGAAAGGAGGCTATTTCAGGTAACAGGTAAATGTACTTGTTCCAACTTACATACAAATTCAACTTAAGAACAAACCTATAGCACCTATCTTGTTTGGAACCTGGGGACTGCCTCTACTAGGTAAAAATTGTAAATCCTAATTCTATTTGTTTTAGAATATGTTTCTTAATACCTAGTGACTAATTAGGTAAGGTGTATTTTTCATCAAATTAGTACTTGATAGAATCGACGTATCACATGATACATTATTATTTGACTAGAGCTTGAGCAGAAAAATGACTATTAACATTATTTTAGTATTTGGATTAACTGACATCTTAACATTATTTCAATTACAATAGCAACAACAAAATTCTTACAGAAAATTTCAATTTGCACTTTCAACTATAATCATTTCTGTGGTTAAATAGGTTTTACTACATGCCTGTGAACTGAAATAAGAGCTCATTAATGAGACGTTTGTAGTGATTAATTAGAAACCTGTTGAAAACATCTTTTGAAGATTGCTAAATTGGGCTTTACATTTTTCTCCAAGATAAAGCTTTATACTAATTGATCTTTTTTTCCATATAATAGTAATTTTTGGTCTGAGAAGTTACTCTTCTTGTTTCAATATCTTTCAATGTTTTATTTCCTTCCAGATTATCTGAGAGCAAATAATGGTCAGCACTCCCTCGGAAGTTTTGCAGAGTCACTTATTGGACTGGAATCTTTTGGAGGTGAGTTACAATGCTCAAGGAGTAATATGACCGGCAAGTTTGTCTCTATCTCTCTTTATCTCTATCTCCATCTCTCTCTATCTCCATCTATCTATCTCTATCTCTATTTATATCTCTATCTCCATCTCCTCCATCTCCATCTTTAACTCTATCTCCATCTATCTATCTATCTCTATCTCTATTTATATATCTATCTCCATCTCCTCCATCTCCATCACCATCTCCATCTCTGTCTATCTTCATCTCTATCTCTATCTCCATCACCATCTCCATCTCTATCTTTATCTCTATCTCTATCTCCATCCCCTCCATCTCCATCTTTAGTTTGTCTATATCTATATCCCTAAAATGATAAATAGGAGGAATTTCAGTTGTCTGACCCATCATCATTAATCTCAAATAATTGTATCTAAATTAAAAGCCCTTCAGAATGTTATTTATCCCTTATAGCTCTCAAAATTAAAGTGGCATGATAGTCAATTCATTAAACTGAAGTGAAGAGCACCTTCTGAAAGTTTGTAGCCATGTGTTACTTTGCATAAACCAAATGTTTTCAAGCCTTGGTTAATATGTAATAAAAGCATTTCAGTGATGAAAAAGATAGTTATAAAAATCAAATGGCCCAGGCTTCCTAATATGTATTGCATTTGCTTTCTAGATACAATAACATGCAAATAAAAAGTAAACACATCTGATGTCATAATACTGCCATAAATAAATAAGTAAATAAATAATTAAATAAAGACTGCTCATATTTTGGGAGAGAATAAGGTAGGTTTATCAGGTGGATCAATATATTTAATTCAACTATCATTCCCCAGTGCTTAAAAACTCTTTCTTTTGAAATTTTTGTGTTTGTATAGCTCTGACAAGACCGTCAAGATAAAACATATATCTCAGTACATGGAAAACTGGGGCTCCTATTGCACTATGTACTTATTTAGTCTTTATATGTTAATCAGTTAAAGTTCATGTTATCATCCCCCTTAGCTATCTTTGAAAATAATTTGAGAGATAAATAAAATTTGAGACAAATTTCTAGATCGAATTATGTGTATCCAGTCTTGTTCTTCTTCGATATAAACCAATATCTTAATGAGAATTTCCAAACAACATTTCAGGTTGAAAAACCAATCTGACCTTAATTAAGTATGGTCAGAAACAGACATATGTCACTGACAATTCTGTTTTTCAGATTTTTCTCTGTAAAATCAGGAGTTTAATTAAAATTATCTTGCATTCCTGTCAATACTCTACCAACAATGAAAGGGACTAATTAAGTGGCTCTGGGATATTTAAATTCTGCCTTCGTTTTCTCATTTGTGATTCTCTGTTTCATCAACCTTAAAACCTTTTGTAAGGGTAATTATGATTTGATAGATTTATTTTCGTGTCGTAAAAATGTGATAGGGAATGACTCTGAAATAATTTCCTGTAGATTTAGGCATAACTACTTTGTAGGTTTACTACGTTTCCTTGTTTTTTTTCACATGAAATGCAAATCCAAATATATTTTTCAATTTTAGTCAGTAAACTTATGCTGTTTAATAATAATAATGTTCTGTTTGTTATGCTAGTATCTCCATTTGCTCTAGAAGCAGTCAACACCAACAGGAACAGTGATTTACTCTTTCTATCCATTTTTTAATATCCATACTCCCTTCACTTCCTGTCTACCTACTACACACAAATTAAAGTGAGTTATTAATATTGAGATTAGACAGTGTGTAGTGCTGTACTCTCAGAACTTTGGGAGGCCAAGGAAGAGAATCACTTGAGCCTATGGGTTTAAGATCAGGCTGGGCAACATAGTGAGATGTGGTCTCTATAAAAAATTTAAAAAATTAGCCAAGCTTGGTGGCACATGCCTATAATCCTAACTACTGGAGAGGCTCACAGAGCAGGATTCTTGGAGTCCAGGAATCTGCAAGTTCCTGAAGCTGCAAGTACCTTGATCATACCACTGCCTTCTAGCCAGGCAACAAAGACTATTGCAAAAAATAAATAATAATAATAAAGTCAACATTTAAGTCTCATCATTAGCCTTTACTTTGCCTTACTGAATACTACTGCCAAAACAATAATCTTAAGTCCACTGTTGGCCTGTCTAATCTTCACCTGTACCCAAGAAGCAAAAGTATGTGGAGAAAAATACACCAATTATTTAATTTTTTTTTATCTCCAGGCCAGAACATTCCCCTGAGTTTCAGATTCCTATATTCAAATGCTTACTAACATCACCAATTATATATTCAATGGACATCTCAAAATTAATATACCCACAGCTATCAAAATCTTCACCTATGCCATCTTTTACAGTTGATCAAGTTAATAACCTCAGGTTCATGCATAATTCCTCATCTTGGACATCCAACAATAATTAATCTGTGGGGAAATCCTGTCGATTCAACCTTCTTCAGTCTCTATTTTACCCTCTTCTCTACATTTGGCCCCATTTTCCAAACCAACATTTCTTGCATTGTCATACTTTCCTCCTTTCAAAATGGTCTACCCCAATCCATTATTGACAAAGGAACCAACTTGCTTATAACATTTTTCTGCTCAATACTCCCTGTGTTATTCCCACCTCTACTCAAAGTAAAATTTAAGAGTCTTGCAATAACTCATAAGGCCCTATGCAATCTGGCACACCCTATATCTCATTAACTGTTTGCTCTCAGGATTAAGATTTCTCCTTGATTCCTTCTATTCTAGGCTCAGCTCTGCTATTCAGACATTCCAAATTTTCTTCCTTTTACTTGTTTTCTATGAATGAAGTTTTCTTTCTATAAATAGTTACATGCCTCACTAACTTACCCTGTCCATTATTTTTGCTGAAGTGTTTCCTCAAAAATGGCTTTCCTTAAGAAAGCTTAATCATTTCACTAAGTTTCTCTAAGCTCCTTTTATTTCTGTTCTTTGCCTGTGTTCCTCATTGGAACTATCTGACACCCTATATATTTTAAAAAGACAACTTTATTGCTTCTTTTCTTCATTAACATATAAATGCAATGAGACAAGATATTTTTTACTATTATGTTTATCCTCTAACGTCAGAATCAAGATCAGTGACTAGCAAAACACAAATGTGTAATACTCTAAATTTTTGTTTTTCAAATATGTTCTGTGGATTACTGGAACACCAAGACTCTTCTTAATGAAAGAATCTGTGGCAGGTAGAAAAATACATTCATGATACTTTATTATTTGGGGCACTTACAATTATTTCTCATATAAGACAATAATTCTGAATCTTATTAAAATACACGCATATCGCTGATATGCTTTTATGGGCTGCCTGAAAATAAATCAAAATTCACAGTTTGGGAATTGAGGATATTTGATACTTTAAAAAAATGTATTCTTAAATGTTTATATCATTATAAGGGCATCATAAGTTTTACCTAGAAATGTTGTAGATTATGAATGAATGTGTAGACTCACCATCATTTAACAATAAAACTGAAGCATCTAGCAATCACGCATGAGCCTGCACACACTTGTCGTAACTGCATCTACCAACCTATGAACTTTGACATGAATGGTTACATGAGAAACATGAGACATGAGAGTTAATCCACTGAGCAAAAGCATCTTGGCAGATATATCAAGTGACTACATCATCAAGAAGGCTTGAGTATTCTCTAGGATGCTGGTGGAAAAGAAATATAAATATAACCTGAGGAGGGTGATCTGAGAGAGAGACAGGACTCAAGTCAGGATTTTAGATGCTTATTTTCTAAAGATATCCATAGCATCTATAGCACATGAACTCTAGAAAGGCAAACTGGTCAGAAGAGAAACCCGAGAATCAAGTCTTAAACTCATTGGTAATTACACTTTATGTTACACACTATTTGGGGCAAGGGTGATGGAGATTAGGCACAATGGACTAAAAGTTTCTGCTCTCTGTTTATCTCTGGCCACTTTTTGTCACCGTTACCACAGTTAGTACAGTGAGCTAGATGTGCAAAGCATGTTGCAGGCATCTTATTTACAAATAATTCTTAGTTTAACTTAGTTTAGTGGGGTAGATTTTTATTATCAGGGTAAACATAGGATCCAAGGGCAATACTAGTCTGTTGCTCTTCTAAGCCATCTTGACTGTCAATGTATGTTCCTCCCATAGGATCCCAGGAGAATCCTGGAAAAAAGAATCAAAGGAGAAGAAGACAATGTTTTAAAAGGAAGAGATGTCTGAATGGGACTAAAGGGTAAAGCGGCGTGGGTGTATGCTATGAAGTTTCTCCACAGTTTCCCCAGATTATTACATAAAACCTTCAGAAAAAATGGGTATCCCCATTCTTCTGTGAGGTATTTTTTCAGTATGGAAAAGAAGTATAAAAATTTACTCTGTAATTAATTAGAGTGATGAACAGAAATGGAAATACTACAACCATACTAAGAAAGATTGACATTTCCTTTTACTATAAATTGAATCACTGAAATTTATGAACATTCTGTCCAAAATCAGTGACTATTTATCTAAGACACAATTTTATCATTATTATTTTTAAATGTAATATTAAATTATCTTTATTATGTGCAACATGTTTTTTTAAAGTGCATACGTACATTTGCTGAATGACTAAATCTAGATAATGAACATATACATTATTTTACATATCTATAATTTTGTGGTGAATATTTGGAAAATACAATTAAATTTAAAGCACTTATCATTCATAATGTAGTCATAGACAAATTAAACATAGCAAAATCATTTAAATGGATCTGTATTCATAGTTCTTGATCATATGGTCATAAAAAGCCCATGTTGCTTCAGAATTTGATTTTCTAAATCTAGTTATAATCATGATCTGTAGAGGAAAGTATGTAGTCTAAAGAAATTTCAAGGCAGAAACTTGCATTGCCAAAGCAATATTCCTTATCAACCCTACCATAATTTGCAAATCATTTAACCTTTCTGAACTCCACTTAATTCTTCTAGGAAATGGAACCAATGCATTAAATATTTTTTGTTGATTCATTGTGCAAGAAGACAAATAGAAAAAATTGTTCTCTAATTTCACATGAGCACTTATTTCCGTCTAGAAATCACCTGTAGATCATAGGAAAATGAATGTGTTGTTTAGGAAATACCCACCTAGTTAAGAGTGTGAGGATGTGAATTTAAAGCACTTCTGACTAGGGAAAGTTTATCATAATAAAATGGTTTAATTTCCCTGAGCATGAAATATTCCACCCAAGGAAGGTATCTATTAATGGCAGGCTATGATTAATTAATTGGTTCTGGGAACTATTATACCATATTAGTCACTTTCATATTAGAGTTCCCGAGAGTAGCAAATAAATAAGACAGTGATTGCACTTCTGCCTGTCCAGCCATTTCCTGCCAAGACGTTTTGCTGATGTGCAGTTTCTGTGCAATTTCCCACAGTGTACTTCCCAGACGACTTAGTTCAAACTTTGTTAGTGTATTGCATAGAAAAGGCTCATGTTCTTGCAGAAAGTCTTTTGCTCTCATTACTTTTTGTGATATTATAGGTAACAGTTTCTCTTGCGAGGCTGGCTTTGGGAGGAGTTATTTACACTGGCACAGTGGCACTGTTGCCAGTGAGGAGGGGGTTTGTCAAAGGGCAGGTGTCTTGAATGTTAGTTTTAACTCAGCAGCAATTTCTGCAGTTGTAAATCATTCTATTTTCTTTCTAGTCGGGTAATAGCTGTCAAATTAAAGAGGCGTTCAAAACTCACGGCACAGCTTTGCTTTTTCATTATTATATCTGCAATTTGATTGGTGTGATGTTTCTTTCAAGAATGAACCCCAATAATTAAAGGAGAAGAACACTTATAGGAAATGTATTCTACTTAAAAGATTTGCAAATTTTTACATGTCAACCACCTGAGTTCATATTGCAATGATATTTTTTGAATGCAAAATATAGATTAAATACATTTGATTAGTATTTTAAGTATAATGCCATTTTTTCCTTTTTTTATTAGATCATAGCTGTGCACATTAATGCAATTATGGGGTACAATGTGCTTGTTTTATATACAATTTGAAATACTTCCATCAAACTGGTTAACATAACTTCCACTGAATTTTCTTAGTTATTGTGTTAAGACATTTATATTCTACACTTAGTAGATTTAACTTGTACCCTTGTAAATGCAACATAGGTGTGGTACCGCCAATTACCCTTCCTCCACCCATCCCTCCCCCATCCCTCCCCTCCTTCTCCTCTTTCCCCTTCTTCTTGGGCAATAGTTGGGTTATAGCTTTCATATGAATGGGTGGGTGTTTATAAATTGGTTTCCTAGCAGGACCGAGTACATTGGATACTTTTTCTTCCACTCTTGAGAAACTTTGCTAAGGAGAATATATGTTCCAGCTCCATCCATGTACACATGAAAGAGGTAAAGTCTCCATCTTTTTTAAGGCTGCATAATCTTTCATGGTGTACATATACCATAATTCATTATTTTCTTAAATAATAAAACATAGCTTGAACTTCATTAATATCATATGTCTATTAAATACTGACTGAGTAAATATATCATTTCTATGAAAAATATTTGTGTCAGACACTTCACTTATGTCATTTAATTCCGACATCTTGATACCCCATATGAGAATATATATTGCTATGAAAAGGTAACTGATTTTCAAAACCGTAAGTCACTTCTTCAAATAATACATTTGTTAAGTTTATGCTATGAGGTTTCTGACACTACATCAAGCTTTTTGAGTTTTTTTCTACATGCCATCTTGGTTCTTTAGATTCAAAAGCGTCTAAAGATCAGTGAAGGAAAGCAACGGCCTTCAACCACATTTCAACCGCAAAAGCAACTCTTACCCTTCTTCACAGACCTGCCTTGAGATGCAAGGAAATTATATAGTTAATTTTCTGTATCACCTTATATGGTTATCAATTTTGTTTCAGAACATTTCCAATCTTTTAGCATTTTAAAAAAAAATATTGTTAACTATAGCCATAATGATGGCACTAGATCTCTTAAACTTATTCCTTCTGTAGATACACACATGCACACACAAACTTATTCCTTCTGTAGATACACACATGCACACACAAACACAATGGAATACCGATTAGTTATAATAAGGAAGAAAATCTTGCCATTCACAACAACACAGATGTAACGGGAGGACAGTATGTTGTGTGAAATAGCCAAGTACAGGAAGATACATCCTCTTGCTTATATGTGGAAGCTGAAACGGTTGCTGTCATAAAAGTAAGCAGCAGAACTCTGAAGATTACTGGAAGGTCCAGCGGGTACAGTGTTTGACTTTTTAACACATACCAATTGAACGTTAATTTGTTTAATAAACACAAAAGTACATCTAGACAAGAGGAATAAGTTTTAGTGTTCTGTATACTACTATAGGGTGAATAAAATAGTTTACAATATTGATTATGTAGTTATTTATTTGTTTATTTATTTATTTATATATTTATTTACTTATTTTTGGGTCAGAGTCCTGCTCTGTTGCTGGGGCTAGAGTACAGGAGTGTGCTGTGTGTCATCATAGCTACTGCAGTCTAGAACTCCTGGCTCAGCTCACCCTCCTTCCTGAGCCTCCGAGTAGCTGGGGCTTTGGGGGTGCACAACCAAACCTGTTAATTTTGGTATGTTTTATAAAGACCAAGTGTCTTGTTGGTGACCAGACAGGTCTCAAATTGCTAGACTCAAGTAAGCCTTCTCTCTCAACCTCCTAAAGTGCTAGGAGATTACAGGAGTTATCCACTGTGCCAGCCCTATTATGTACTTTCCAATATATAGATGAAAGGAGATTTCTTTCTATATTTTAGATATTTCCAACACAAAGAACTGGTAAATGTTTGAGGTCATGAATAGATTGATTACTCTGACTTAATTATAAATGAGTTTTATAAATGTACTGAAATATTCCCTACCCAATAAATATATCAGTTATGAGGACATTTAAAATTATATTAGGAAAAAATATGAAGTAAAATTAAAATACAGAATTTAATTAAAATATTACTTGATAAAGTCCAAGAGTCTGTACCAAGCAGGGTAGATATACTAATTTACTATAGCAAACTAAACCATATAAAAATAACAAGAAAAGAGAACAACTTCCAAGAAAAAGTTGAAAATCAATTATAAAATTTCATAAGATGCTTACATAACTTGGGGCCCCTTGTCACTGTGTCCCTAATATCACTTGACTGGACATTTAAATAAAATTTTATTCTATTTAATTCATCGTACTCTTAGAGTTCAGAATTATCTATATTGTAAGAAATTACTAACACGTGAAAATTATATAGCACTCTGCCTAACACATGTTCATAATTCAATACATACTAGCTAGAAACAGTTATTATACTAGTCATAGTACTAAGTTCTTACTCTGTAATTTCTTCCATTCAGAGACATGAATACAACTTTTCTAATTACTCCTTTTTAAAATAGTTATATCAAGACACTGCCTCTTTATCTATTCCTTTCTGAGAAGAGGCTTGCCTCTGATCATATTTAGCTGGTTCCTCGCAAGTGATTGAAAAGTTGAAACACCTACTAGATGGTATCCTTTGGATTGTACAAAATGGTTCCGTCTAATACAGTAATTAAAGTTGAATGCACGTATCATTGCTGTGATGTCTGAGACAAATTAATCTAAAGTAACGTTAATTATTTCGTATCTGCAAGAGCAAACATACACAGGGTAGGACAGTAACATTTATGTGTAAGCAAATGAATCAAATGGAACAACCAATTAATATTCTATGCCTTCCTCTACTATATATATATAGCCAAATTATATTGGCTTGAAAATAACAACTGGTAAACTGCTCTGGCTATTTTTTAATGTTCTTTTTACCCCAGTTTGAATTTTTAATACATATTAAAATGGATTACCAAGTAAGATGTCGAGAAAGAATATATGAACAAATCAAGAAGATAAATATGTCAAAATAGAATGCAAACCAGAATATAGGTATTATCAGGGTTAAAAAAGGAACATTTTTAAAGGAAAACTTAAACAAAATCTGCAATGTTGGAATTATAATAGCAGCATAGAGAAATTTCTTTAATTACCAAAAAAAAGAGAGAGAAATTCTGTGGAAGAAAATCTAAGACAAAATTATGTGATGGTGGCTTGGTTCACATATATTCTTCTTACATATAAAATGTAAATAGAAATTTCATAGCTAAATGCTGTTAGCTTTGAAAATCCAGTAAGACATGGGTTAGAGGAAATAATGAAATCATCAGTATATCAATGCTTGTAGGAATGGGGAAAATTAATGGTGGGACTCAGAAAACAGCACCCCAAAATGAAATTCTCGGAAGTAAAAGATTTTCTCTAACCTTCTCTTTTCCCCTGCCTTTCAGTCCCAAGCTTCCCTTAGGCTAGCCATAAAACTATGAAAGAATCCCCCTTTCCAACCTTAGGTAGTTAGAAACCAGAACCCCTTTTCTTGATATCTAACCATAAACACTAAAAAATATTCTGTGTGAGAACTGGCCTTGAATAAATTATCTCACTTACTGTGTTTGATTGTAGGTCAGAAGACCCCAGTTCCAGAAAGCGTCCTGGCCCAGACCCAGCGGGAGATAACAGACAGACCCATCTTCCTGGGCTTCACACTCAGTCCGTCAACATCGGATCATACCTTTTTGTCCAATCATAATCTCCAACCATATTTCTACAGGGCTATCCATACTTAATTGAACCTGAGTGCAAAAACAAACAGTTTCCCTGTATTTGGGAGTTTTCATTATGAAGGCTCCCATATATACACACTAAATAAATTTGTGTATCTTTTCTCCCATTAATCAGTCTACATCATGTCATTTTTTCAGCAAACCATTTGAGAACAAAGAGCTTTCATCCTTCCTGTCTACTGTTTAGCTAGGAATCGGGTAAAACAAACTAAACATAATACTACAAGTTAAATAATTATCAAAAGCTATGAAATTAGGTAATTAAAAAGATATAAAGAGATATGGAGGCTGAACTTTTAACATTGGATTTTGAGGCGATAAACCTCCAGTCAGTACAATTGTCAGAAGATTACTTCTGGATAGTATCAATAATTTGCACATACACATGCACATTGTAAGAGGTTTCTTTTTCTTTCTATTTACAAAGAGGATATTGTAGCCCATGAAGAACATGCACAATTAAAGATAATGCTGTGATAGATGCTTCATTTTGAGTTTAGAACCAGGTTCTAAATTCCATAGCCCATGATCTTTGCACTATTTCATGCTGTATTTCATGAATGTAAGATGAGAATGGTATGTAGCTATGAATGATGGATCTCAACCTATCATAGAGAAAAATCTTTTAATGGGCTGAACAACATAGTTCTCAAATTTGAATTATTCTTTCAGTCTTGCCAGAATTTTTGCCAGGATTTATTCTGAATTTCTACCTTCAAAAGTACTAGATGACTAGGAAGGGAAACAAAATAAAACAATAGAGATGAGGGAACAAAGTTTTCACGAACGTATTTAAGATAAGCAGATATATTAAAATTGCAGAATGTCTTAAGAAGACTTAGCAGTGAAGGTTTCGTGAGACAAGCAGTATCTCCCACTACACTATATGTGTGTATATGTGTGTTTGCATGCACATGTAAATATCATATGGGATTTGTTATGTGGGTTTTTCCTAACACTATTGTAAGAGTGAACATATAGTTTTTGTGAGGCCATTGTTGCTGTGTGGGACATGCAATCCCCAAGGAAGGAGGGGCATAAAAAATTAAGGCAAGGGAAGATGTCAGCCTGTGAGTGTGGGATTCACAGTAAGGGACTCCACCTGAGTCAATCTCTCATCCTCCAACTTCAATGTGGGGCATCTTCCAGCAGAAATCAGATCGTTTCATCAGGAAAGCTAGACTTGGATTTCAGAAATTGCATGAGATGATTCCAGAGGAAAGGCAGAACTGTGAGCCACATAGCTATCCACACAAACAAGTGAGCCCCCAGATAAAGGTTGACAGCATGTGTGGACAGGAGTGACTGCAGCAGCTCCTCCCATGCTGTCCACACCTTCCCTGCACACACAGAAGCCCTTGTTCCACTTAAATGCCACAATTCCCCACGAATTCCCACTCCTGTGACTTATCTCCGATGCTAACCTGAGACTATGCAAATACAAGAAACCTGAGAGAGTTAGCTACCTGTACTAACAGTACAAATCCACCCCCCAAATAATTTTAAACATCGCATAAAGCAAACTTCAGAATCTGATAATTTTTCAAACAACCTCCACTGACACTCAGTTGTAGCCTCCTATAATGATGACATAAACTTAGAGGCATCATCTACCCAAACTGTTCCTCTTATGAAATCCCAAACTGCCACATACCTTGGATTCTTCCAGCTAACGCCATACTCATATCTTGATTGCACCTACTCTCCTTTTCTTTTCCATATAGTTTAATTTTTGTAGAATGTCTTTTTGAAACAAATTGTTTCTATTTTCACCAATTCTGATTCCAGATTCAAAATATATGATGCATCTCACAGAAAGATGATAAATACATGTACATAGGTGTGCAAATATATATGTGTAAGTGTGCATACGTGTACATATATGTACGAATGCTAGTGTTGGGTGTTTGAAAATGGCAGTTCCGAAATGTTCATAAGGCTCCTGCCACTCTCCTGTAAGATACGGACGTACACGTTACACCACAATAGCACAGTTTGGGGGGTGTTGTTTAACAGGATTAAAAGGAAATAAAATTCGTTACTAAATATCTAATTGAAGTTGTAATAACTTTTTGCAAGAGGAATAAAATAATTCTTTAAATGTTCACATCTAGATGGAACACCTTGTCTACCAGAAAAAAATAGCTCATTCAAACCATTAACTAAAAGATTTAGGAAAAGAAAGACAGTGGAAGGAAGAAACTAGAAAGTAATAGTTGTAAATAGGGAATACTATGATTTAAGGAAAAGTCCAGAAAAATTTTAGTCAACTCAAAGAAATTATTTAAAGTTCATATTCTTTAAAAATTAGACTGTCTTCTCTATTCTAAAATAAGTATTCTCTCAAATGAAATGTCACAGCAGTCAGGGTTAATTACTGTTACAAGCCACCGCTACAAATATCTACAAAATTATGGAAGTTCACAAAAACCACTCAGGCTACTCTTACTCTTCCAGTTCCTAGAGAAGGCAAAAACAACAACAACAAAAAAACCAACAACAACAACAACAACACTATCAGGAAAGCTTACTTAAGTTTGAAACTTTCACTGCTCCAAAAATGCATGTTGTTTTTGGAGATTTTACAATCTGCTGCATTTATGACTTTCCTCAAATCTGTGTTTATCATTCTGAAAATAAATGAAAGGTGTTGACATCTGGCGCTTCTCTAACCATGCCTGCTGTCGGATCAGAGCAGTTGTAATAAATGACTGGGAAGCACTTGTCAATTTTATTTAAACTTGCTGGTTTCAACACTATGTCAAAATTCGAGATTGTCACCCCTTCACAAAAGTGAAATTGAAATTTTTGGAATATTAAAAAGTTAGACTTTCATAAATTATAATGCAAAATTTGTTACACTTGAACAGTAAATAATTTTTCAATTACTTATGAAAAATGATTAAAAAACAAAAGCATTTAAAAGAGAAAATGTATCCCTCCTGAATCGTATGTCTTTGCTAAGACTGAGATGTACAATGCAACATTTCTTTCTGGATAAACTTATTCTCAAACCACCACAGGAGGAAAATGTCATAATAGTTTAACTAACCCTTTCAGATTACCATCTTTCACAAAGTCTAAGTATTATTAAACTGGGTGCCTACATACCTAAATATATAATTTATACCAAGACTATTGATTGTTCTAATGCCATGCTAAAGAAAAAGCTCTTACTGGCATGCAGTAGAAACCAATTGTTATTTAGCAAACTCAATCAATATTTTTCATCAGTGTTTTTTTATGCAGGTGTACATGGAGGATATTAAACATCAAGAAAAATAGAATGAAGTTATAGTCCAGAAGCATTATTTGAAATTAAGAATATTTATAGTATCTCAAACTGATAGGCTAAGGGACTAAGTTGAACTGTCACAATGGTTACTATCATTTCTGAAGTTAGCATTATATGTATACATACATAGACACACACATATATTTTATATACATATATCTAATATGTGTATGTGTGTGTGTACACCTGCACAGACCTCAGTGTCAGCTGGACACTGCAAGTGGACCAGATGTTAAGTAGGTGGAAGGAAGATGTAAAACAGGAGTCCACTGTTGCAATAAAGAATTAGTCTTAGTAAGCCTAAGAATGGGAATCAGAAAATATGTCCATGTCTACAGAGGAAACTGACAACTAGGCCAGATTTTACACTTTTAGTAGAAATGGGTAAAGTTTGATTAAGTTCACATGATGTATTCTATTCCCAAAAAGTAAAATATTTGAGTTTATTTGCTCTAATGATAGCATAAATGTACAAAGTATTGAATCTCAATATCTTGGAAGGGCATGAGAATTGAAGGGTGTCTTACTGAAGCTTCCTAATTAGACATAAATGACAGTGACTGAACAAGGATGGTTTTCCTGAAACTTCAATTAGACATTTAGTAACTAATTTTATTTCTTTTTCATTATGGCAAATGACAAACTCCCAAACTGTTCTTATTACAGCATAGCATAGAGGTCCTTTGAATATCATATCTTAGATGACAGTAGCAAGAGCCTGATCAGTAGCTTTACACAATTGTAAATTACAAAGTTTCTAACGTAATTTATAATCAGTGCTTGAATAGACAATCTGGGACATGATTGTGATTAGACAATATGGTACATAAATAGAGGCTCATGTAGACATCAATTAGCGACGTGGACTTCTATTAGAACATTGACGCAAAGGACAAGCAGGTTCTGTCATTTATGCTCAAATATTTACTGAAATAGTATGGATAAAAATACGGTAATAACTGAGCATGATGAAATGACAGTCTCTTACTCTAAAGCTACTTGTATGTGAAACAAACATTTCATAGATATTTAAGATAAAACACATACAACTTTTTAAAATGGAGCTGTGCTCCCAGATCCATTGTAGAAAGGGAAGACATATTAATAATTACAGTCCTTTGTCTTTATGGATACTCAAACAAAAGCATTTCAGACACAGTTTTAAACCCTTGTGTGAAACTCACCCTTTCATTCCAAAGTATAAATATAGGCTTGGCGCCAGTGGCTCAACGGGCTAAGGCACCAGCCACATATACCTGAGCTGGCGGGTTCGAATCCAGCCTGGGCCCGCCAAACAACAATGATGGCTGCAACCAAAAAATGGCCGGGTGTTGCTGCGGGTGCCTGTAGTCCCAGCTACTTGGGAGGCTGAGGCAGGAGACTCACTTGAGCCCAGGAGTTGGAGGTTGCTGTGAGCTGTGATGCCACCGCACTCTATCCAGGGTGACAGCTTGAGGCTCTGTCTCAAAAAAAAAAAAAAAGTGTAAATATAAATGTCTAAGAGTATAATATTTGAAAGTACAAGTAAAATAAAATTTGGAAGCATATTTAATTTAAAATGAGATCCTCTCCCTGCTTATTTGTTACTCAGCTGCTCAACTGTGCATAAGCCCGTTACATGCAGCATTTGATTTTCACAGTCAGAATTAAAATGTGTCCACCTTCTGCTTCACTGTATCATATAGACATGGAAGTGCTCATGTGCACATGCGTTTTATTTCCTTTTTTATAATACATTCTAGTGGACCCAGTGTATGTCCCTTCCAGGACCTCTCTACAAGCTTCATGTTGACAAGGTCAAGGCCGTTTTTTAAGGCTCAGTAAATCATCAGGGAATGAACAAATAAAAGTTTACATGAAACATAGAATCAAAGCATAACTTTATTCTAAATACATACTTGCCTGTGTAACTGATGGTTTATTTTTCTGATGATCATTTTATTCCAATTAATCACAGAACATAAAAGTCATAAGGCTAGTTTAGAAAGTGATTTGAATGTGTTTGATCTTCCCCAAGCGATATAAATTTTTCTGTATTGGCAGGCTTCATGAAAAGCTCTTTACCCTCGTGGCCTTATGTAGATGGTATAAATAAACAATATCAATAAAGTATTTTATTAACTCTGCCTACTGTGTAAACAGTAATCATCTGTTTTTTCAATAAATTGCTGATTTTTATTGGCCATGTTATCTTTTAAACAAAGCATAAAATGCAGCTCCATAAGGATCTAAGGTGAGAAGGGAAACTTTTACTTACAATATTGAATTTTCTAAAAGTTAGAGAAAAGAAGTTAGAGAAGGTATAAATATGACTGATAGAGATTTGTTCAAGACAGGGGAAACATTACAATTAGTATTTCAAAAAAATATTCTTTGCCAATTAGATGAAACTTTGCCTACATTGATGTGTATTATATATTAGTATAAAACTTTAATTTTAGGGTAACATCAGTTAAATATATAATTTTGAAATAATTCATTGTTAATATGTCTATGTATGTTGTGACCTTTTGTTATGTTACACACTTAAAACAGACTGTAAAATTCTACTGGGATGCCTTTCAGCCACAGCATGGGTGAGTTTGGGTAGTAGATTAATCTCTCTGATTCTCAATTTTACATTGAGAACGTAAAAATTAGTACATATGATGAAATAATTAATACTTTCTTCATGAATCTTATCACAGTTCCATTATTGTTTTTAAAGACACAGTATTTTCCATTGATAAACAGTTTATATCTATGTTTTATATTTAATTATTTTTGATTAAATTTTTTAATTCTTTCTCTTATTTTTATGTGCATTTATTTACTGATTCATTTTATAAGTATTTAAGTTTGATAGTCAAGGATTTCCATTTTTATCTTCTTTTTCTAACAAAAGAATTTAAGGCTACAAGTTTTCCTTTATTTAGTATGTTGCTGTATCATTAAACTTTTTTTTAAATTATGGTTCTAAATAAGGTTTTTTGTCCTATCATGATTCCTTTTTTCATGCATCAATTATCATTTGTGTGTTTCCAGTTTCCAAATATGGGGGATGCCATATTTTTAGTATTAAAAATTGCATTAATTTTAAAGAAATAATTTGTATAATAGATATTACTTGAATATTTTGGAGTATAGTCTACTAATAATAATTACAGCAATATTTTTGTAGCATTTATATGACTGGCACTGTCTTAAAAGGCTAATGTATATTAAATTATTTAATCACCTCAACAATTACAAAGATACAGTTTCCATATCTATGTCATAATTAACAGTACAAGTTTCTAAAAGTGAGAGGAAATTGTGGAGATGACTGGTTTTAAAATAACATGTAATAGTTTCAAGGCCGAATTATAATAAGGTTCTTCAGCCTTTCTTCTTTTTATAAGAAATTAAAACAACTCTACAGGGTCCTCTTGTATAAAGATGAAACAGAAATATATGCAAAACAGGTATGTCATGCTGAGAAAATACCCACCTTGACTATGCTAATTTTCCCCATCGCTAAGACTGAGAGAGTTCCATAAATCAAAATCAACATCACATCATGTGGAAGGGAAAGTGCTCCAGTGAAACTGATAGGAAATTGAGAACTTTGATATAAAAAAGCAGCCAAAGTAATGATAAACTATAAAAAAATTAGAAATAAAATAAAACAAAAATCCCTCAATGCTATTACTAACATTTTTTAAAAATATCCATTTACTATTTCAAATATATTTTCCTCCCACCCCTGAACCCTCATTTACTGCCTCCAATGACTGAAATAACATGAACAGAAAGATCCAAGGGAAATGTTTCAGTTTATAACAGTCAACATTTCAAAGTACAGAGTGGGGTGAAAAGTGAGGCACTCAGCCCATAGAGGACATAGAAGATGCAAAAACACGTATGAAAACAAATTTTTCTTGTTCAATTATCCTGGAGGTTGTTTCAAGAACATTAGCGTATCATGCTTGTGAATGGACAATGGGCATTTATCAAATGAAGAATGCATAAATTACCAAATAAACTTTGTAGTTAAAAATTACTTTAATGAAAATAACACAAGGTTCTAATTCCTGTAATGAGCTTTTAATTAGAAATGTCACTTTGTCCATGAAAGTAAAAAGGATTAAAAAACAAAAAAAAAAGGTGAGCTGGAATACTAGTATACTAGTTTGGAAAGTTGAATACAATTTTATAAGTGCTTATTTAATTGTTTTCTATTCTCTTACGCTAATTTTAAAAAGTAAAAACACAGGCTGTGGCTTATGCCTGTAACCCTAGCACTCTGGGAGGCTGAAGTGGGAGGATTACTGATTTCAGGAGATCAAGACCAGCCTGAGCAAGAGCGAATTTTCCACTAAAAAAAAATCCAGGTCTACTAAGCTACTAAGGAGGCAAAGGCAAGAGGATCTCTTTCTGAACCCAGAAGTTTTAGGTTGCTGTGAACTAAGCTGAGGCCGTGGCACCCTACCCCAGGCAAGAAAGTGAGACTGTCTCAAAACAAATAAACAAAAAGTAATAAAGCAGTATTGTATCTCTGATATATGTGTCTCATATTACATAAATATATCACAATAAATTAATATTAAATATAATAAATTAATCTGAAAATTTGTCTAAATCAGAGGGAATAAATGTATACAATAAGATTTTTAAGATAAATTAATTTGAATCAAAATCACACCATTTTGAATTTAGTAATAATAATGAACATATATTTTTATGTATTGTATATATCTCTATATTTATTTCTTACATATAGAAATAAATTAAATAAATTTATTATATATAATATCCTAAAAGAATATTTTACCAAGAGAGTATTACCAATTTAAGATGTAGTGCTCATGAAAATTATTTTTGGGGAGAGTATTTGCAGTTATAATAATGAAACATTTTCTTTTCTTTTTAATATTTTCTTATTCCAATATTTAGTTAATAATATTTACTGATCATTTTATATGCAAAAATATTTTCCAAATACTTTGGTATAAGTATTTTCTTAAAGTAACTTTAGCCCTATGAGAAATATTAGAATTGCCTTCTTTTCTGTAAATGAGGAAATACTTTTGGATATTTAGTTTTTCTGAAGTCTTGCAGCTGGTGAGCTGGAAAATTCAATCTTAACTCTGTGCTTCTGTGATTTACATGAATGTGTTTTAATACTAATATTATTGCACTAAAAACCAACAAGAAAAAAAAAATACAACTCTTGGAGGTGGGACATAGTTATAAGAGCGACTTTACCCAACAAATGTGATCAGTGTAACCTGGTTCTCTATGCCCCTCACTGAATCCCCAACAATTAATGAAGCAAAAACAAAACAAAACAAAAAAATAGATACAGGCTGAATGCACTGGCCCACTCATGTAATCCCAGCACTTTGGGAGGTACAGGCAAGAGAGTTATTAAGATGCCAGAAATTCAGAACCAGATTTGGCAAAATTGCTTGCCACCTTCTCTATACAAACTTTCTAAAAAGCAGCTGGATATGGTGATGTGAGCCTGTAGTCCTAGCTACTCAGGAGGCTTAGGCTGGAGGATCAGGAGTGCCCAGGAGTCCAAGTTTAGAGTGAGCAATTACCATATGACTGTACTCCAGCCTAGGTGACAAAGTGAGACTGTGTCTCTAAAATATAAAGAAATAGATACATAAAAATATTGCCCTTTTTAAAACTCTTCACAGTATTCATTTAGATAATGACATTGGAATAACATAAAAATTAATGCAAATATAAAATGTATCTTATTTGCTTAAATGCAGAGCTTCTTAAAGGCATAAATACTTATATTGTGCTTAGTATCATACTTTGCTTAATGAAGTTTTATTAATAACAAGATTGTTTTCTCATTAGTGCATAGACTCCACACCAGGTTGCCTTTAGCATACAGGTGTTTAAGTAAAATTTTTAAGAAACTGCTTATAATGATTTCTTGAAAGCTTTTAAGCTTAGTAGATAGTGACCACAGAGATCAAATGACATTGCATTATTTTGTTCAATTTATTATAAATTGTATTGCCTCGAGCAAAATTGAATTATAATTTAGCGGCAAAATGTTGCTCCAGGCTGTGCCTACCAGGGCTATATGTAAATCTTTAATATCACTCATTCCCAATTAAATGAGGAACCTTCCTTTATTTATCTCTATAATAATAAACCGAACATTACATCTGTTTTCACAATGTAATGACTTTGAGTGAAAGCACATGTTTTATATTATACCTACTACCTAGTTCTATTCTCTTCAGAGGTTAGTCATCAAAATTGATTAACCTTTCCTGAAATAATGTGATATAAATTTCCTTTCTCTCATTTGAAAACACCATACAGAATTCCATCTAAACAGATTATATTAAATACATAAAATGACTTTAAATGTTTCAGTGTGGTGTTATTGTTCATTCTACGTTGCAGAAATGATTTGGTCTATTCCCATGCTGTGTTTTCTCGGTGGAATTTGATTTAAAACTTTATGTGAATAAATCTACCAAAATGTAAAGTTGATCTGAGTTTCAAAATAATGGATCTGGGGAGGGAATGGGAAGTTGTGATCTTCTACTTTTTTTTGCCTCAAGTCTTAGCACAAATATATTTACGGACTCTTTGCTTTTTTTTTTTTTTTGAGACAGAGCCTCAAGCTCTCCCCCTGGGTAGAGTACTGTGGCATCACAGCTCACAGCAACCTCCAATTCCTGGGCTCAAGCGAGTCTCTTGCCTCTGCCTCCCAAGTAGCTGGGATTACAGGCGCCTGCCACAACGCCCAGCCATTTTTTTGGTTGCAGCCGTCATTGTTGTTTGGCGGGTCGAGCTGGATTCGAACCCTCCAGCTCAGGTGTACATGGCTGGTGCCTTAGCCCATTGAGCCACAGGCACTGAGCCTGGACTCTTTGCTTTTAATATGGGATGCAATTGTTAACAGTTATTAATTTTTAATATGTTAAAAAGTTCAGAAATATATAGGGAATTGCTGATTGCCTATGTTAAAAATGGTCTCTGAGGAGCACCACTGTTCTGTGAAGGCCATCTGAGTTTTCCTGTCCTAACTCCACATACCTTAGCTAAGCCAACACCTGCTAACTTCTCATTCCCGCATACCCCATATTTGTTTACTTCAATTCTCACCAAGTCTGCTGTTTATGTCACTCTTGTTTCTTCATGTCCAGACTATTACTAAAGCTTAGGTTTCACTGCATCAAATGAATTCCTCTATTATACACCCTGAACCTAACAACCAAAATTCTTTTTTTTTTAATCCTCCTAAAACCACACTTTATAGCTTTTCCTGTCAAAACCTTCAATGAATCCCTATGGCCAAGAAAAATGTTAAATAACTCACCCTTGAACTCAGGGCACTAAGAAACACCAGCTTCCCATATTTCCCTACGCAGAAAACATCCTTGGTGAAAATATGCAACTGTACACATAAAAATTTTGATTGCAGGGTGGCTCCTCTGGCTCAGTGGGTAGGGCGCCGGCCCATATAACGAGGGTGGTGGGTTCAAATCCAGCCCCGGCCAAACTGCAACAAAAAAATAGCTAAGAGTTGTGGCGGGCACCTGTAGTCCCACCTACTCAGGAGCCTGAGGCAAGAGAATCACCTAAGCCCAGGAGTTGGAGGTTGCTGGGAGTTGTGTGACGCCACGGCTCTCTACTGAGGGGGTCAAAATGAGACTCTGTCTCAAAAAAAAAATTTTTTTTTGATCACATATTTTGCTGCTATTTTTTCATCACACCATTACCCTTAAATGTAAAATTGTTTCATTTCTACATTTTTCCCACTCTAGAGTCTACTCTTCAAGCTCTAGACAGCGAAAATTGTGCTTGTTTCAGAAACCCACTTTTTAGCCCTCCAGGCAAAGTCTTATCTGTACTCTAAATGCTCATGTGACTCAACATCTGTCTACACTTACAAATGTCTTATTTACTAGTCTATAATACCATGAGAGGTATTATATAAGTTTAATTTCTAGATTGATTTTTGGAGATGTATTTTTATCACTCTGGTTCTTAGAAGAATGCTTTAACTGACATTGACTATACACATGATGAATGGAGACGCTGTTTCCTAACGGGAAAAGTGGGAAACTTCGGAAAATTATTTAAAAGGACGAGCTAATTAATGACACTATAATGCTTAGATTTCCTCCTAGATGGAGTTTTCTTTCTTATTTCAAGGTTTTCTTAATTGATATTACGGTTCAACATTTACTGAGCATAGAAAATGTGTTTAGCACTGTATACAACTCAATAAGTAATCACGATTTTTGTTCAATTAGCTTGAAATATTTGTAACAGAAACGAGGGGAAAATTAATAGGAGTGACTCATATCACAGTGAGTTTCTTATCAGTGCCTTCATTTAAATTCCTTCTATTTTTCCCTCTAGTTTTGATTCTTTTTTTCTCATGACTGAACAATTACTACCACATCCAAACTCATTTTCCTACCAACATCTTTATTTTCACTGCTTGTTTTTCTCAAGTCTCAGATATATAAAATATTATATCCATTCAGCTTATTCCCTTAATTAAAAACATTGAATAATTGCCAGGATCTATAATATGTGGTCATTGGGACATACATTCTGAACTTTAGGTTTACTATCAACCCAAGTAAATCCCCATTCAATTTTTATACTTCTGTTTTCTTTTCAGTATTTTTGGAAATGTTATCCTTACTTTCACCTAAAGCCTAACCTGATATTGTTACCTCCACCTCCCTTTAGTACCTGAAAAGCTCATACATTTTCCATGTTTAACCTTTCTCTTTCTAGACACTCATTTTCAGTTATGCCTAAATAGTTTCAACTAAGTCCCACCTTAAGGAAACAAAAAACTAACAAAACAAACAAAAAGACTTCAGAATATATCTCCTTTTTACCTTTCTAGAATGTATTTCCTTCCTACCATATCCCTATTAAAATTAACAATTTTTATGTTGCAAGGTACTAAAACACTAAATCAATTGTCTTAAGAAATAGAAGGTCTATCTCATGCAACTTAAAACTAAATCTATAGTATCTCAAGAATGGAAGAAAAAGTATCCCATGTACTGAGTAGTATTATGAAACCAATTTATAATCACTCATACTTTCATAAGAAAGATAAATCACAACTATAGCCCAAGATGATGGAGGGAAGAGGAGGGTAATGGGAGGAGAGGGAGGTGATTCAATGGAAGGAGGGTAAACAGTGGGACCATTCGTATGGTTCATACTGCAAGGGTACCTGTCAAATCTGCTATGTATAAATGTCTTAACACAATAATTGAGTAAACGAGGTGAAGGCTATATGAACTAGGTTGATGTAAGCATTCCTAATTATATATAAAATCAGCACATTGTACCCCATAAAG
>CAUYON010097759.1:0-12999 GCA_963573935.1 Arctocebus calabarensis | reverse complement strand
ATGCCAAGAGATTCTGAAATTCAGATAACAGACAGTTTCAGAATGGCAGGCTGAGATGGGCAAAACATTTTGGAGACCCCAGCGAGATAACCACCCCTGGACCCTCACCTGGGCCCGCCATTGCCCAATGGCTCCAGGGAAAGACCTCAGAGAAACGTTCCTCCAACCCTTGGATGTGTGGAGCCAGTTCATAGGTTTCCAAAACTTCCAAATTGGTGTTTAAGCAGTAGCACCCTGGTGAGTTTGTGAGTCTGTCTGATCTCTAGAGACTTTAGGGGGGGGACCAGAACAGCTGGACACAGCTAAAAGGTCAGTTCCTTGGGTGGGTTGAGACATCTCTACATCCCTTTGGATTGTCTGAACTGTCTGACTTTACTTGTCCCTTGTCTGGGACTCACCGTGGGTGAGTCCCCATTCTGTCTGTTTTTTTTTTTTTTTCCTCTTTAGACTCAGTTTATTTGGTTTTCAAGTTCCTGGTCCCTGATCCGTTTGGCTTCCTCCCTTTGGACTCACCACAGCCTGCATAACCGACCTAGGTAGGGGCACTATCACCTACTCCTTTTTGGTCATGCCAGACTGCCCATACCCATTGCTGGGGTGAGACCTGCTGCAAAAACTCCATGCCTCCATTTCCTTTGGACCGGCCAGAGCCGTCCTGATGGTACCTCACAGCCCTGACCATATCCTATTTTTCACACCTCTCTGGGATAAATAGCTATTGTTCAAAGGGCTTAATAAGACCTTTACTCAGGATGAACACCTCTGCACTTGGAGGTCACTAATCCCATGAGTATGGGCTGAGGACAGTCCCCCAGGACTAGCAAGCCACCAACCTCCAGTGGTAGTGCAGGTCTCCAGCAGAGCCATCCCGGTCCGGGTCCACCAATACCCCCATCCCAGGAATCCAGGGTGGGTTTTGCAGTACACATCACCTAACTCTGGGAAGCAGGCATACTGGTCACTTGCAAATTGGCCTGGAACACTCCCCTACTCCCTATTAAAAAACCTGGTACAAATGACTACCAAGCTGTCCAGGACCTAAGGGAGGTGAATGCCTGAACGGACATGACCCACCCACCTGTTCCAAACCCCTGCACCTTACTCAGCCTAATTCCCCCTTCTAGAACTTGGTATTCAGTTCTCAACTTGAAAGATGCCATCTTCCCAATTCCTCTCTCTCCTGCTAGTCAACCTATTTTTGCTTTCGAGTGGGTGGACCCAGAAAGCAGACAAACTGGACAATTAACTTGGACCCGCCTGCCTATAGGGCTTCAAAAAATCCCCCATTTTATTTGATGAGGCCCTGAGCAAAGATCTCCTCCCATTTTGGGATACCCGCCACGATGTCTCCCTCTTGCAATATGTTGATGACCTTCTGTTAGCTGCTGAGATGGAACCAGTGTGCAAGCATGCCATGACCTCCTCCAAGAGGATACCACATCTCCGCCAAAAAGGCAGCTCCGCCAAAAAGGCAGCTATGCACCATGGTCACAACCTACCTGGGGCATGAGCTACAGAGAGGCCAACATGTCCTTTCCAAGAGCCAAATCGAAGCTATCCTCCCCATTCCCCCACCGACTACCAAAAGGCAAGTATGTGGATTTCTGGGGGTGGTCAGATACTGCCGATTGTAGATCCTAGGCTTTGCAGAAATAGCCAAACCCCTGTACACTAGCACAGGGGAAGGCAATAAGCCCTGTCAGTGGGGCTAGGCTGAACGAAATGCTTTTAACCAGCTAAAACATGACCTCGTTTCTGCACCTGCCCTGACCCTGCCCAACATTACCAAGCCCTTCTAACTCTTCATAGCTGAAACCAAGGGTGTGGCAAAGGAAGTCCTAACCCAAACTCTAGGCCCCTAGAAGAGACCTGTCACCTACCTCTCTAAGCACCTAGTTCCAGTCGCCTCAGGATGGCCTGGGTGCATGCAGGCCATCACTGTGACAGATGAGCTAGTCTAAGAAGCAAAGAAACTAACCCTAGTACAGGACCTACAGGTAGTCGGAAGCCACACAGTGGAGACCCTCCTCCAGAGTCCTCCTGACCAGTAGATTTCCAACTCCTGCATCACTCATTATCAGCTACTACTTCTGGATGCACCCTGAATAACATTCCTCAAAACAACATCCTTGAACCCAGCCACCCTACTGCCAGACAATGATCTGACACAGTGCACTCATGACTGCATGGATAAGCTGGATACCCTTTCCTGTCAACAGCCAGATTTAAAAGGACACATTCCTCCAGACTACCAACCTTGACCTGTTCACAAACAGCAGCAGTTACATCCACTTTAAGGCAAATGCAAGGCAAATGCATAGCCGGAGCAGCTGTTACCTCACTCACAGAGGTCCTTTGGGACCAGACATTAGGACATGGGGTATCAGCTCAGAAGGCAGAACTTATGGCCCTTATGCAAGCCTTGCAGTTAGCTAAGGGAAAAGCAGCAACGTATACACAGACAGCTGATACGTTCACCACAGCTCATGTCCATAGGGCCCTTTCTAAAGAAAGAGGACTCCTACCTTCTGGCGGAAAGGACATTAAACACAGAGAAGAAATCCTAGCCCTCCTGGAAGCCATTTGACTGCCCAAACAACTCGCCATCTTCCATTGCCATAGACACCAATGAACAGACTCACCTGTTGCCAAAGGCAATGCTCTAGCTGACCAAACGGCAAAAGCAGCTGCCCTAAGGCCAGTGGGGCCAGCCCATATTCTTCCTGCCTTACCAGACCATTTATTGCCACCTTCCCCAGTTTACTCCGAAACAGACCAAGAAGAAAGGAAATGCTTAGACTGCCTGCCAGATCCCCCGGACTGGCTCATCTGTCCAGATGGATGCCCCTTTGTCCCAGAAACTTTAGGTCAGCAACGAATTGACCAACTACACCAGCGAACCCATCTCAGAGCTACAAAACTCAGCCAACTCATCTCCACCACCTGTACATTCTCCATCTCTGAAAACGGACTGAAGATACCGCTGCCAGATGTCTCCCATGCAACAAGGTAAATGCAAACTGAGCCCCACACCACATAGGGTCACACCTCTGGGGCACAAATCCAGGAGAACGTTGGGAACTTGACTTCACCGAAATCAAACCAGGGTGTTATGGCTATAAATATCTTTTAGTTTTAATTGATACATTTTGAGGATGGCCAGAAGCATTCCCTTGTAAAAAAGAAACAGCCCTAACAGCAGCTAAACACCTTCTCACTGACATGATTCCCTGATTTGGATTGCCTCTTACCCTGGGGTCTGACAATGACCCAACTTTATTGCCCAGGTCTCTAGAAACCTGGCAGTCACATTAAAAATTACTTGGAAATTACATTGTGCTTATAGGCCCCAAAGTTCAGGACAGGTAGAAAGAATGGATAGAACATTAACGGAGACCTTAACCAAATTACACATAGAAAGTGGCAGCAACTGGGTAAATCTACTCCCATTTGCTCTTTTACAGGTTTGGTGTACCCCCTCCTTCTAAGGACTAACTCCATTTAGAATACTCCATGGTACCCCACCTCCCATCGTCCCTAAACTGACTGATGAACTGTTAGCCCCTATCCATAACCATAAACTTTTGAGCTTATTACAGGCCCTGCAAAAACTACATATGGACCTCCGAGATGCCATTCAGCCAACCACATCTGTGCCCACCAGTACCCCCCTGTCAGAACAGCTCCACAACATTCAACCAGGAGATCTGGCTTGGGTAAAAAAACATAACCCAGAAACCTTAACCTCCCGATGGGAAGGTCCTTACCCTGTTATTTTAACTACCCCAACAGCCATAAAGGTCAGGGTAAAGAAACCATGGTTCCACTATACTCACATCATGAAAGCCACCGAAGACCACATTCCTTCAACCTGACACCTCAAGCCTACAAAAGACCCCCTCAAACTTTGGCTGCACAGATCTCCCCCTCATCTTCACCTGCCTGCTCCACGTCAGCCAAGGTACCAGCAGAAGAGGATACTACTACAATAAACACCAACTCACGAGGATTCCCACGACTGGATACTCTCCCACACTGAAGATGGCACCAAGATCGCCCTCACACTTGCAACTGACACCCAATCAGCCTTCTACTTCAACCTCTGCAGTTTGTTTGGACACAGCTTTACCGAAGGCTCCGTAATCGGGGTCGGAGTAAGGGGAGATGCAGGGTGGGGCCGCATAGGAAGTGCACCAGCCTCAAGACTTCATAACACTGACTTTTATCTATGCCCTTCCAGCGGAAAATCATGTGGAGGGGCTGGGAATTACTATTGTAAAAGTTGGGGCTGTGAAACTCTAGCATAATGGGGGGTAACTAAAGACCCACACAAAGGACTCTATAGAATTAATATCTGTACCCAGAGTATGAACTGCAACCCTGTAAAACTATTCATTAAAGACTGGTGGAGAGAAGAGTGGAAAACAGGCCACACTTGGGGAATCAGATTTTATGTCACCAGATAGGACCCTGGCATTTTATTTACCTTCCAGAAACCAGCACCCCCCACCCCCACCCCGACCACATCCTATCGAACTGATAGGTCAAAACCTCTTTCTTAATCCACAAGATTCCCCCTGGGGCTCCTCCAAAAACTCCCCCACCAGCCTTAACCCCTACTATCCTGGGCAAAGTGCCATTTCCTGTTGTCACCACTCCCATTCCTTCATTCCCTATACTAACTCTTTTAGACGCTGTATTCAAATTTGCTAACACCACAAATGCCAATCTAACCCAGCCCCACCATATTATGTAGGAATACTTACAAATGCAACCCTTGAACCTTCCCCAATGCAAAAAATACTAAATGCCTCAGCCCACTCTTTACAAAAAAATAACAGCCTATGTACTTGGGGCTCCACCCCCACCTTAACCCTAGGAGATCTGCAGGGACAAGTACTATGCATAATATCACCCAGGTATCTGTTAAGTTCTTCTCCATATGAAGATAACTGTCTAAACACCATTCCATTCCACAACTCTACCCATCTTACCACTCCTTACCATTTAGTAGCCCCCAAAGGAACTTCATTCACATGTTCTACCAGATTAAAGCCTTGTATAAATTCCCTGATCCTATATATCACTCCCCAAATCTGTGTCTTAACTAATATTATCCCTCAAGTTTTCATTTATTCTGGAGAAAGAGGACAAGAACACCTGTTTGGTCTACACAGACAAACTAAGGCCCCTATTCTGGTACCCCTACTAGTAGGCATAGGGTTGGCTGGATCCAAAGCCGTGAGCACCACAGCCCTAGCAACTGGACCCCTCAGCCCTAGTTTAAGGACCCTCACAACTCAAATAGATTCAGATCTCCAGAACCTGGAAACATCTGTCGCCCACTTAGAGAAATCATTAATCTCACTAGCAGAAGTAGTTCTCCAAAAAAACAGGGAGGACTTTGTATGGCCCTAGGAGAATCTCATGGCATTCATACAACAAAGACTCCAAAGTATAAAATTAATGGTGTTACATACCCGCCATCAGCCCCTCTCCAGAAACACAGATGAATCAAGGATTTAATTCCTAAAAAGACCAATAGGGAATGTGATAAACCGATAGACACCAAAAAAGACCCTAGTCTGTCTCAGCCTGAGTCCACGTGTGTCTCCACCATGTCCCCCCTCCTTGTGGCAAATTCCAGGAACAAGAAAGAATAGAACAGAATAGAACAAGAAATCTCTCTGAGTTCCCCCAAACCTCTAGCTATGGCTAAAATAGTGGAAACTTACTCAAGTGGAGTTTCCCAAATTGTAATTCCTCCTTGAGTCAACTGCCACGCTATAATCCCTGCCCCAAGCTAACTGTCATGTTCCACTTCCGTACTTGCTTGCTTGCCATGCCCCACAAAAAGGGTGTAAAAATCAGCCTGCTCCTCAATTCAGGGCCGCCTACTTCTTGGAGTGGTGGTCCCCTGTGCAGGTATAATAAATCACCATCTGATTTATACCTGAAGTGGGGTCTGAGTTTTCCTTACAGCCCAAGACAGGTACAACAATGACAACTAGGGAAGTGTTTTCAGCATAGAAGAGAAATAATCAGACCTGCGTTTTAGAAAAGTCTTTTTAGGATAAACTGGATGTGGAGTTGCAGGTAAGAAGAATTGAACCAGGATTTATTTCAGGTGAGATGCTGTTGGTACAATCAAGGCAAGAGATGATGAAAACTGTCAGGATGAAAGGAGAAGATAAAATCATGAGATGGTAATAAGGATTAATTTTCAAGACCTGGTGTCCATGTGTGGAGGGTGAAAGAAAGATAGGAAAGAGATGAGACACTCTCTGGGTTTCACCAACAGAAATTAAACCAGAAAGAGAGGGAGAGAACAAGGAATTGGTGTATGCAAATCCATACAGCAAACCCTTAGGAAGGGCAGGCTGGAGACTCTCAGGCAGGAACTGACATTGGCAGTACACAGCTAGAGTTTCTACTTTCTTAGAGAAACCTCAATTCTCCTCTTTAGGTCCTTCAACTGATTGAATCAGACCTATCTACATCATCAAGAATAACTTCACTTACAGGCACCCCTTGGACAATACAGGTTTGAACTGTGTGGGTCCAAATATACATGGATTTTCTTCTACTTTTCTGCCACCTCTGAGACAGAAAAAACAACCCTTCCTCTTCCTCTTCATCTCAGCCTAATCAACATGAAGATATTGGAGGGGAAGATATTATGATGGCCCACTTTCACTTAATAAATACTAAGTATATTTGCTCTTCCTTAGGATTTTCTCAATAACATTTTCTTTACTCTGTGTTGAAATATGTGTTAATTGATTACTTTTGTTATCAGTAAGGCTTCCAGTCAACAGTAGGTGATTAGTAGTTAAGCTTCTAGAGAGTCAAATGTATACGTAGATGGATTTTTTATTGCAAGGACAAGGGAAGTCAGCACTTGTAACCCCCATGTTGTTTGTTCAAGGGTCAACCATAGATATTTATCACACCTACCAAATGTTTTTACAGTTACACCTAGTCAATGTTTGAATATTTAGTACTATAGCCTAGCCAAGTTGGCATTAGTGATAGCTTTAGGACTCTGAATGGAAATTTATGGAGAACAAGGGTACCACTTATTAAGAAAGGGAACATATTGATGGCAGCCACTGTTATCCAAAATAACCATCACACTTAGGGTTGGATGAGCCCAGATGCTGCCATCTGGAGTTGTTTATTCACTTATAGGACCTTCTGCTCCAAGGACCATGGTACCAGTCAATAACCCAGTGCACTTCACGCACTTAGTAAAGCATTGACTAACTATAGATGTAATCTGGAGTAGAAGTACTGTGATGATAAATAACATTACCAAGGATTAATATAGGGGGAAGATTTTGTAACCTGGCAATCTATGAGAGAGAATTTCTTTAATGTATACTATAATGATTAATAAATTACTAATGTGTACTTTCACTGTGAGATATAAAAATAACAAAGTGAAATAGGACAAGAGAGCAGTTCTTTGGTGTTCTGTTCTCCAGAATTTCTGGCTTTTTTGTATAATAAAAGTGAAACTGTTGTTCTTTCATCTGCTTCTCTGTTGAATGGCTTGGGTAACAGGTGGAGAGACTCATTGTTCTGGCAATGAGGAAGAGCAGATTGGCAGTGAAGAATGACAGAAATATAGTATATTTTACAGATTCTAAGATGCACGTTTTTCCTTTATATTTTAATATCTATTTCTATTGCATCTTAAAATCAATGGCATCTTACCATTATAATTGGCATTGTTAAAAAATAGTTTATAAAATGATGGTGTTATCTTAAAATCAATGGTACTTTCGTCCGAAAGAAACAAGGTGGTAGATTTGATTTGGTACCTTGAATTTGAAATACCCAAGGGCATGGATAGCTCTAATTCATAGAAACTGCAATCAGGAAACTTAGCCAAGAGACCTGCCCCAGATGCAACTTTTGGAGTCATCTGTATGAAGTGAAAGTTGAAGTAATGGAAATGAAGAAAATTCCTAGGGCAACAGATAGAAGTGAGAATAATATACTACTATACAACCCTGCAAAATAGTAACCTCTAAGGGGGGGACATAAGGAAAGGGCTGTTAGAATACATAATTGGAATATGTCACAGAAACAAAGAGAGAAGGTAGTTTTTAAAACTAGTGAGTAGTTGTCAATGTCAAATGCAGTGAGAGGACTAGTAAGTGCTAGGTGGCAATATGGAGTCATTAATGACTATTCTAGAATGATTTCAATGGATTGGTTAGGAAGGAAGTAGTTTGCATTTGATTAAGGAATGAAGGAAAACTAGAACAGAGAAGATCAGGAATGTAAATTATTCTTTAAGGAGGCTTGATTAAAGAGGGATAGAAAATTAAAAAAATAGAAGATGAGGTCAAAGGTTTTCGTTAGAAGTGACTCATATCTGAACGTGTTTCTATCATAAATAAAAAAGGCCTGGGCTACTTTCACTTAGTATATCAACTTTGACCATGGTATCATCTTTTTGACATCTTGAACTCTAAAGAAATGAGATAATCAGATAAAAGGAAGGTGATGGCCCAGTCAGGATTCTGGTAAGGAACAGAAAGTAGTATGTCAAAAGGGGTGATTGAAGAGTGCGTAATGACTGAACAATTCATAAAACTCAGAGCAAGATAAAGGAAATCTCACCCTAAGGTTGTCAAGCAGGAAGCCATTACCACCCCAGAAAAGATAATTCCTTTTTCAGAAGTCACTAGAATCTGGCAAGACACACTTAGGAAAGAGCTTCCTAAAAACCATTGTCAAACTACAGTCCCCCAAGGAGAAACCCAAGGCATAATTATCTTACTCCTGCTTTGGAATGACTGGACTTAACAGGAAATCAGAGGTAAGGGAGTCAAATCCATTTGATGTAAAGCCTATGACCAGCCTCCCAGAGGCAGAGCAGAATGGAGAAGGGTGGTAAGTGCATCTGGAGAGGCTAATGGAAAACAATCAGCTGAAGAGGAAAAACTTGTTCCAACAGGAGTAAGACCCAGTATAATAGGACTCCTGGAAAGACAAAAAGGACATATTTTATAGGCTAGAAAAAAAATACCATTTCAATTTTTGCATAGTAAATGAGAAACTGATATTTCTAAATAAAAAAGGGCCCAATATCCTTGTTTTCATTTAAGTCCATTGTTCATTATGTATTGTGTATAATTAAGACAGCTAGTAAAATCTAAGGCTAAAAAAAGATTTTAATTCTCTGCAGAATAACTAAATATATAATGTTTCATTTCTATATCAAAATATTCTAAGCCTGGGTGACGGAGTGAGACCCTGTCTCAAAAAAAAAAAATACAATGAAATACAGCTATCCTATTGAAAAGATGGTTCTAATTGCAAAAATATGAATAAATTGATGTTTTAAAAAATACTATTGGTTAGTTAGGTTTAGCCCGGAGTGGGGGAGGGAGCATTAAAATCTTTATAGATCACCTATATTTCCATTTAGTTTGAAATAAAAGGTTTATTCTTTTAAAACTTGGGTTGTTATTTTTTCTTTTGCTCTGCAAAGATGTGCTTAATCCAATCTTAAAACATAAAATGACTTCAGTAACACAAATTCTGTATCTACTTTATTTTTAGCATCAATTATAGGTAGGCTTTAAGTAGAAGACAAGTTAATAATTGTACCAAATAGAAAGCCAAAGCTCGTTCTCAAAGGAGACCTTAAGAAATTTTAATTTTTAAAATTATTTTCATTAATATGTAAAGTGTCCACTTGCATATTTCTGTGTTAGTTACCATTTCAGAGGTGCCTTTTCTCTTGTTAAAATGGAAGGAAACTTTGGTATTGTTAACCTAAAAAAAATTAAAATAAGGAAAAGGCAGAAAAAGAACATTAGGGTAGTGCCTATGGCTCAAAGGAGTAGGGCACTGGCTCCATATGTTCAAACCCAGCCCCGGCCAAAAACTGCAAAAAAAAATGAGAAATGTTATTTCTCATAAAGTTTCAGCCCACATTGGTCATTCTAACAGGCCAGGAAATAGCTCCAGGCCATGAACCAGGAACATTCCAGGAAGGGACAAAGGGAACAGGATTTTATTTTAGGTGAGGTGGCTAAATAGTATACATATTTAACAAGCTATTGGAGAAGTCATGAATATTTATGAAAAGAGAAAACAAGCACATATGGAATTGTGCTTTATGCCCCCCATCCTGTTATGGCTGGGAACTCAAATTTAAGGTTTCTCTGGGGACTCCTTGGTTGAAACAGGTCTGGTCAATCAGCAGGGGCTTAGGACTTTACTTTTTAGTACATAATAGTTATGTTGGGGGTAGGGAGTCCTGGTTCTCCAACCTCAGTTACCTGATTCAATTACTCTGCGAAACAAGACATTTCAACTGATCCATGGCATGAAATAGAAGGTGAAAGGCTGTAGAAACTGGAGCAAAGTCAAACTGGAGCCCCACAGGGGATGCGAATAGAAACAAAAGAAACTTGCAAAACCTTTAGTATAACAAAGAGAAATTTTATTTAAGAGCAAAGAGAGTGTGTGTCTCTCCTCTCATGAATGAGAAGAGAGACACAGGGAGACAAAGGAAGCATAAAGGTGTAAATATCCTCTTTCTTTCTGCTTGAAATTGTAACTCTTGTGATGGTCTCACAGCACCCCCAGGCATTATTGCCCTTTTCTATTGGTCATTGATTAACTAGGTTACCACATATCCATGTTCTTTTCACTTTTTTGGTCAGAATTGCTGAGTGCTGATCACACTGTTCCTGTAATGTTTCTGTGGACCCTCCAGACTTCAGCAGGCCAGGCTTCCCTCCCACCGCCCTTAAAGCTCCCTTTTTTGTCCCTTCTCAAGTCAGATTTGATAGAAAATCTTCAAAAAACTTATTTTTGATACCTTTCAAGAAAGCTCAGCGACAAAAGAAAAGCACAGTGCTTTTCTTTTCTAAACCAATTGATGTCTGACCAGCACTGGAATATGCTTAATTTTGAAGGGAGTATAGAGCTTTGTAAAAGACAGGAAATTGTCCCATTTCTAATGATTACAATTCATTTTTCCACAGGCCAGTTTATTTCTTTGTAATAACCAAGTCTGTGAGTTCAAGTTTTCACAACTTTTTTGAAAACCATTTGGTCTTTAACCATCTACCCAAATCAGCCATCTGTTTACTATTACCTAATTACTTTGTACCTTATATGTTTGAGGGGCTACTCATAATCCAGTGTTATGGACTCACATTCAAAGAAACCCCAACTGGACTTAAAAATATAAGTAGAAGTAAGTGAAATTTTGTTGTCACTTGAAAACAAATAGCAATTATGGTAATTAAATTTCTTTTCAGTGTCTTTAGACCTTACTTTCATTTTCTCTCTGAGAAGTTATTCTAAGATGTAAATGAAAGGACGTGGAGTCCACATTCTGTGTGGGCAATGTGGCCTTTATTCACTCAGGTGCAATCGGATTGAATTCAAAAAAGAAGTCAGCATGTGGGTTAAGATGGGGTGGGAATATAACGGTGTGGGGGTGGGGACTGTTGTACTCAATCCTTTCTGGGCGGGACTTGCACACTTGTTCGCATCCCTGCACTTGGTTCTATTTGGGCCATGGTCCTGTAATTTGGCTCATAATAAACCTCTTCAAATTATTTTACAGACTTTGGTTTCTTTTCCATTGGTAGTCTAGAAAGGCAGATTTACCATGATGTTAATGAAACTTACATGTTAATGACCCACTTACACAGGCCTTTTCTGTGATTCTGAAAGAAGCCATCGTGGCATTCACACAGTTCTATGTTTTTGTAGATATTTCGTAAATAACATATTTTCACTGAAATCTCCCAAGACTTCTATTTCTGTCCATGTTGACCATTCATTCATCACCCTTTCGCTCACGTGAGGGTCATTTGAGTGACCATGGGCATTCTGAGGACCCAGCTCAGGTTAAACATGATTAAGGATGCATTTGGTTTAGGTCGAGAGGAATACATTTATGTGGTGCATAGTTAATCTCATCTGATTAACTTATCATTCGGCATTCTAATTTAGCAATTTTAAGGATGGTCATTCCTTAGAGTGTGGGGCCAAAATTTTTCTCATTCTTTATAAAAGTTGACTTTTGAGTCTAACTTTCTGTTTATGATAAGCCCCCACAAAGCAGGTGAGAAAAAATTCTCACCTCCCTCTCTCAACTTCTTCCCCAGAAATTTCTTGACAGCCAGATAATGCTGGGTTTTTACACGGAGCACCACCTCCTGTTTAACGGTACCCCTCTCACCTCGTTCATCACCGTATAGAATTTTACCTGTATTGCTTCCATTCACAAATCTCCCTCTAAGTATCTGGGTTTTCTTTTCCTCCTTATGACTGCTTTTTTCTTAAAACGTAACTCTCCGTTTTGGAATTAAACATGATTAAGACTATCCATCTTTTACATGATTAGCTTGAGTAATATGTGGAAAGATCCCTTTTAAGTAGAGAAACATGTAAAAGAAATCTAGCATCAATTATTTTCATGATGCTAATTAAACAAGTAAAATTATAAAACTATGTATTAACACTTTGATCTTATATAAGCCTTCTACAACTTCGAATAAAAATTCAAGTAAAAATTTAAAAGAAAATAAAATCCATGTTAGTAATATTTTGATGTGATACATGGACGGTATTTGACTGAAATAAAATCATATAGTCCTACATTGAACAGCAGAAAGATGCAGACCCATGTCTAATTTTATTATTCATTTGTTTTGGGCTTTTGATTTCAATAGCACAAATCTAGAAAATGTCTGTTCTGTAAGTATGTGGTGTGAAGTGGTATTACTAATTTGACATCTTTGTTTGCTAATTAAATATAATTGGGCTTTACACCTACTCTACTATTGAGTGACCCTTAGGTGCCAGTTTTTCTTTTTAAAATAATTTTATTAAATCATAATTGTGTACATTGGTGCAATCATATGGCAGAATGTGCTTCATATACAATCAGAAATATTTTGATCATACTGTTACAGATAGCCTTCATAGCATTTTCTTGATCACTATATAAAG
>CAUYON010097755.1:0-73179 GCA_963573935.1 Arctocebus calabarensis | reverse complement strand
GTTCCAGACTTGCTTTGAAGGGTAGACTAGGTGCTGGCGTCAGTGCACAGCTCCCCAAGGAGTCTTTGGGGTGACCATAGCAATATTCAGCAATGAGGTGTGTAGCACTATGTCTAGGGGGAGTTCTTTTTTTTTTTTTTTATAGAGACAGAGTCTCACTTTATCGCCCTCAGTAGAGTGCTATGGCATCACACAGCTCACAGCAACCTCCAACTCCTGGGCTTAGGCGATTCTCTTGCCTCAGCCTCCTGAGTAGCTGGGACTACAGGTGCCCACCACAACATTCAGCTATGTTTTTGTTGTTGTTGCAGTTCGGTTTGAACTCACCGCCCTCAGTATATGGGGCGGGCGTGTTACTCACTGAGCCACAGGCGCCGCCCCTGAGTTCTTGGACTTAATTCTCAGGCCTCGTAAAAAGGCCATTAATGAACAAATGTCAGTTTGTTCTTGTGTGTTATCCTCAGGGTGGTCACCCCTACCAATGTGGGACCAAACACTGGTATGTATGGAGTTGAAAGGCACAGGTGAGGTGGCAAAGGAGAAGACCCTATTCCCCCAAATCACATGGGGATAGGACCTCAGTTTTTGCTTTGCTCTCATAATTTTAAACAAGCAGTTACATCAATAACTGCGAGGTGGAAATGCAGAGACTCAAACCTGTTAGGTAACACACATGAAAAAGCAATCACTTGGCCATTAGCCTCAGATCAATGACTGCAAAATTGAGAAAGTGACTTATTAGTGACTTATTTTCTTGCAGACCCTGCATTCCCAGATGTTTTATTAAATCAATTTAATGTAAGGGCAAAAGATTGGGGTGGAGAAGAGGGCTGGCAGAGGGAGGGAAGTCTCAGAGGACTGATAGGTTTCCTAAGACTGAATACTCCATGGCTGTGTTTACCCAAGTGTGGAAGTGGTGGAGGGAGTGATTCTCCTGCCCTTTACTGCTTCCTGTGGCTGGGGTAGAGGTGGGTAAGGTGCATAGTTTACTTAATAATTTTGCTTTTTGCAGGGTGCATCTTGCTGGATGAGTTTGTGAAGAACCACGCTTAGTGGTATATTTGTTTAAGAAACTCCAGCAAATTTATAGCCTCTGTCCACTCACATAAAACTGGGATTTGTTTTTTAACCCAGTCTCTTATTTGAATTTGTTTTCTTTTTTTTCTTCTTTGAATTTGATACCTTCCAGACCATCATTATGTAAAGAAGGCCTGTGATTTTTAAGCAGATTTTCATTTCATCTTATTTTTTACTCTCTAACATTTTTATCTCTTGCATGTAACTTTGGGAAAACCATGTCAGGGCTTACATAGTTAATAAAAGCCAATGAAAGCAAATAATCACCTTTAGTACTTCTTTCAGCAGATTCTAATTTTTTAATGGAGAAAATGCATTCTTAAATTAAATATGCATAATAAGGAATACTAATAATAAGAATAAAGTGGAATATGTGAGAATGAATCCAGTGTTGTAAGCAAAATGCATTTGATTTGCTAAGGATAAAAGCTGGCTTGAATCAGTAAGAATCAGTGCAAAAAAGAAAAGCCTCATAATGTTCATAAATTGTCCATAATTGTATGGATTTTAAATATAAAAGTTGGCAGTGGCAAAAGCTAAAAGCCATTAGGAGAGATACTATTGTGCAATGCACTAGGAACAGCAAGTCACAATCTTATGAAAAAAAACCCTAGCTAGAGTTTTCTAAAATTTTGATAACCATACTTGAGACTTGTCTTGATGTTTACGACAATGCGTGCATTGTTCAGCAAGGCATGGCCTAATGCATATATGATTCATATTTGAAAAGAGCTACTAATTAACATGAATAGTCTTCTTCCGTGAAGGTCGTTCATTGCAAAGTTCCTTTTTTTTCCAGCTGAATATCACTAAAGGAGCCCTCAACAACAGCCATTAGTTTGAGAGACTAGTCTGTTTTCTCCTTGACATTGGGTCATAGTTTTAAAGAGTCTTTTTCTTATGCCAAGAAGCCATAAAAAAATAATATTTAAAGGCAAGAGAGAGATAGAGAAAAGAACAAAACAGATGGGCTCAGAAGAGAAGGAGGAAGAGACGGAAAATCATCTTTCTCTTATTGAGAAGTATATTTCGCCCCCAATCTATTCATTAAGCTTTATTCTACCATCAACTTCTTGTTACTTAAGAATTATTTTGCTGACATTATTGAACTCTATTTCAAATGGTGTTTTCTTTGAAAACTGTGTTGGCTAATACTTTTCTAGAATTCATGGAGATTGTCCCTGAAATGTTTTCCAGATATGCACTTTAGGGCTTTGTTCTATTATTCTGCACTGAAGGAACTTTCAGGCCATTCCACTGCTTCAAGCTGGAGTCTGGTAGGTTTTTTGGCTTAGATATTTCAAGAAACTTAGCCAGGATGAAGGGACTCCCAAGGTTTGTGGGAAAACAATACTGCTGTATTTCAAAAATATCTCTAAGCTAAATACCTTCAACTGAAACTTTGTCTCCTTTTGTAATGGATGAGTTTATATATCAAGGGGGTACACAGTAGTTTAGGCAAACACTAGCCTGCATGTTGCTGTGAAGGTTTTTTTTTTTTTAGGTATGATTAACATTTAAAGCAGTAGACTTCGAATAAAGCAGAAAGACTCCTATGATGTAGGTGGGCTTCGTCTAATCGGTTGAAGGACTTAAGAGCAAAGACTGAGGTTTCCCAAAGAAAATGAAATTCTAGCTGGGGACTACAATGTGGAAATTCTGCCTAACTTTTCCAGTGTGTAGATCTCAGACTCGAAACAGCAGCACCAGTTCTTCTCTGAAGAGCCCCCACAAGCAGGTGAACTAATTCCTTAAACAAATCAATCGATCCTATATCTTCATCCTTTTCCTTCAGTTTATCTGGAGAGCCTGACCTAATCAAATGCACTACACTATTTAGGTAAAATTAATAGTAAACGTCTGGTGCAAAAGATACTCTTTTAACCACTTGCCCCTAAAATAGAGCTGGATTTGGAGCCAAGTTTGCATGATGCAACAAAATGATCGAAGAACTGGTTGTCACTTTGTTATTTTGCCTGCTTGATACCAAATAATTTGTTTGATAAGCACTACATGATTTTTGCTGCTTAGTCTGGTTAGAAAAAGTTCCCCAGAATTTGCTAACTGCGTACATTTTTTTATGTCTGAAGACTATGGAAGTGGTGTGTGGCTATTATTGGAATCAACTGACTCACACCAGGGAAAATTGGCTTTGGGAGGTATCGGCAGAAATTCTCATACTGGATTTGTAATGTGTATATTTTTATATTATTTTAAGTTAAGTATTTCACAAATCAAAATGAAATAAAAGCGTCCAATAGTCTCATCACCCTGACCCCCTTCCCCAAACATCTCACACCATTAAAGGGACCCCCAAATGGCCGGTGGTATAACGTATGTGTTTCTCAGCAAAGCAGGGAGAGAGAACACGAAAGTGAACGCGGTCAGGAAACAGGCTGACTTAGGCTGTCTGGAGCTCACTGTAAGTGCAGCAGTAATTGTAGACTGAGGCCAGAGCGCAGAGGGAACGAAATTCCAAGGACCAGATCTGGAAGGCACTGGTGAGTCACTGAAAACTTCTGTCTAGGGGAGTGCTGGTTATTTTATAAACTTCCCTTCCCTGCTACTGAACACACTACTTCAAACATCTTCGCTGGAAAAGTCTGATTTTGTCATTAAGACACGGGTTCCTTAAAAATTAGACCTATTCCCTCTCCAAGTGGACTCTTGCCCTGTGCAGAAACATGTCTGTTAGGGATGAACCTGACCAGGGATGGTGGGAAGGCGGTGGGGGTGTGGGTGGAGGAGGTGAAGAGGCTGGGAATGAAGGGGTTTCCTCCAATGAGTAGTAACAAGGAGGCTGCAGTGTGTTGTCTTGTTTGGGAGGCTTAATTCTTCACGGTTTGCTTGGCTGTCAGAATGCTTCATGTTTTTATTTGTGAACATACATGGTGATCATCCTTAAGACAAACAATCTGATGGCAGGTCCCTCGATGCTCTTGTTCAGAGCAGATGATGCAATCAGGACTGGGCTTTCAATTCTCACCTCTGAGATGTTGTAAATTGCACTAAGATGCATCTCCTCCACTCTTCATGTTTCACACACAACTTATTAATGGTGATGTTGGAGGAAAGAAGTTGAAATAGACAAACTTAGCTCATTTCTACATCACCAAGACAGAGTCATCATCTGCACGGATGTAACCACCCACCGTTAGATGGTCTAGAGAATCACCATTATATGATAATCGCAATAGACAAATTCGACTCGGCAGGGGAATCAAAGACAGAGAGAGGCACGCACTCAGGTCATCACTATGCAACAGCTTGTGGAGTCCTCAGGTTCAGAACAATCTAAACATTCCTTGTCATGTTGAGAGGCCATCCAGGAGTGATAAAAGCAGAGAGGGACAGCCCCCAAACCGTGTCTACATGTAGAACACAGTAGGAATGTGAATGCTGAGCTGGGAAAATGTTCTCTGAGTGGGAAAAGAAGTTCTCCAGTCTTCCTTATCATCCCAGAGAGATCCCCCGTGTCCCTGACGCGGGGCCGTCTCACCTCTCCTTGAACTCTTCCACAGGCTGAAGTCTGTACATTCCAACCTGTTGTTTGGGCTTTGTTGGGCATAACCTTAGTCTGGACGGCAGGATGAACACTGGATAAACAGCCACACTGACTCTGGGGAGACTTTTTTATGCAAACATCTGTTTCTTGAATTTGGCCATAGCAAGACCTAGGGGAAGGGGGAATACCAATGGACGATGTCAGATCAAGAGGATGTGGCCTCATTCTTTTTTCTGTTTCGGAAGTATAAGACCTGTCTTCTTCCAGCATTACAGGGGGAGAAAACCCTTTCCAAGTTTCCTCTGATAATGGGTTTATGTCCCAACTCTAGTTTAGGTGAGATCACATGGACGCTTTTTCTGGTATTTTGCTGCACTGTCTCTGTAACTTGTTTTGAAAAAAACTTTGTATTTGCATATAAAAACAGGAACTCAGAGCAAAGATGAGTGGAGCAATTAACAAGTAAGCGCTTCCATGGGCCCAGTACTGAGTAATCTACTCAGTGAGTGAGGAGTGTACAAGAATGAATCTTCGCACTTATGAAACTGAAAGTTTTGCTAAGAAGATCAAGAAGTGATAAGGAACAATAAAAGCCAACTGATGATTTGGTATGACATCGCAAGGTACTAATAACTGTCATTGTTTGTAACAAGACAAGAGAGAGTAGACTACAGAAGCCAAGGATGACTTCAAAAAGGAAGTTTGCATTATGCAGGATCTAAGGTCCTCGGAAGCTCTGATGTCGCAGAACCCATGCAAGAAGCATTTCTAGTGGGAACAGTTGCATGAGCTACCAATGAGCGATTTAGTCAACTCATTGTCCACTTGCTGAAAGTTAATTGTATGGGGGCATTTTTATCCCTATTTACCATTAGGGAGATACTTATTTATAAGCACGTAACAGTTGACCACAACAACAATAATGGCCAATCCTCATTTAGCACTTACTATGTTCCAGGAACTGATCTAGGCTCTTCATGTATTTTAAGTTATTTAAGTCTCGTGACTACCCTACCAGGTAGGTCCTACTCTTATACCCCATTTAGATATGAAGAAAATGAAGCACAGAGAAGTTAGGTAACTGGCCTAAGGTCACACAGGCAGGCAATGGCCAACCTAGGAAGAAAGTCAGGCCTCTAGTTGCAAAGCTCCTCCTCTCTGGTGATGAGGTCTGAGGAAAGCTCAAGTGCGGTGAGCACAGTGACCTGACCTTGCCCGAGGACCCAGCCTTCAAGGTGGAGCAGGGTATGCATGTGGTGCGGAGGGAACAACTGACATTCTTCTCATTCTCAAGCAATTTTTTGTTTGACTGTGTGACAGCCCATAATGAATTTAAAATGCCAGCCTGAACACCTAAATCCAGGGCATGCAAATCCACTTAGGGACATCACTATTACAGAAAAGATTCCCCCAGTCCTTTCATGAGCCAGTGAAACATGTCAGAATGTTGGCTGAAAACATCCAGCAATCCTAGCCGTCCCCCAGGGCCAGGACCACCTGAGACGAGAGACACAAAAGCAGATAGATGCCATGCATCTTTGTTGTAAATAAGTAGAGTATCTGTTATTAATTTTAAAATACTCTTTAGTTCCTGTTATTACCTCCTCCACAGGATTTGATCCCTGGTACTCAGTTAAGATACAGGATTATGCAGACCCTTTTGGCATCCCTTGGTGGAACAAACAACCAACCAACCTAATGGAAAATGTATATGATATCAAGCTGATACTCCGAGCAGGCGATATGGATAGCGAGAGAAGGTGATGTGCTTTGAGCCCATCGAGGATGGATTTCTCATATCAGAATCCAGATACCACATTACTAAAATCCTATCTCAAATGATTTCTTCCTTTATATTTCTTTCTGTAACAAAGCCAACAAATCTTCTGCTTAAAGGGGCATTTAATTCAGTGCTTTAAATACAGAGTTTTAATGGAAGAATTAATTTTTCTCAAATAAATCCTTGATTAAAATCTCACTATGTCAATGGAAGATGAGTGACTCTGAGGAATCTGGTGCCAGTGTGGAGGGAAACATCTCCTGCAGCTCAGCCTCTGCTCCCCCCATGCCAGCCCCTAAGGGATTCCTACAGAATCTTTGGGCTGTAGAACTTAACACAAAACTTGCAAGCATCTCAATTAGGATACAAGTAACGAAATTCCTTCTTACCAATGGCGTAAACCAGTGTTTTTCAACCTTTTTTTAATTTCATGGCACACTTGAACCCATAGTTAAACTTCCGCAGCACACTTAAATTATATTGATCAAAAAAAGTGAATATACTTAACTGTGCTTTGAACTTCTTTCAAAAATAATTTAATTAATGACCTTCAAAAATGTTCACAGCCCCCCTAAGATCCTCTCTTAGCACACCAGTTGAAAATCGCTGGTGTAAACAAATATAATTTCATTTTTCTCATAAAAATAACAAGTTTGATGTTAATGGGGTGCCAGACTTGATTCAGTGGTTGAGATCTCAGAACCAATGTCTTAGTGATTTTCTTGCTTTTTTGCCTCATGATCTCAAAAGGCTGCTTCAGCTCTAGACATCACATTTTTGCTCACAGCAAGAAGAAGGAAGGGCAGTGCCAGCCCCATCTGTCACTCAAATTCAAGAAAGTAAAGGTGTTCTTGAAAACTTCCAGTTGACTTATGCATGGGATTTGTTGGCCTGAAAAACGTCACATAGTCACCCAAGCTCAAAGGATTCTGGGAAAACAAATATTTAGTTAGTCTTTTGCCACTCCAAAGAATACTGGGCTTCTATTCTCTAGGAAGAATGCAGGTATAATTATTGAATAGGTTCCTCACAGTGACCTGAGAGTTCTTTTCATGTACTTCATCATGGATCACAGCACATTTTAAAGTTTTCATGATAGAACTTGTACATAAAGTTAATTTATACTAGGAACCTAGCGACTTACCTTTTGAGGTAGCAAGTACAAATAGGTTCATGTACGTTATCATAGAAAGGATGCTGAAACGAGACAAAGGTGTAAAGAAAATGATAACAAAACAGGAAAGATAAATTTCCTGCAATTCATTAGGTTCTTCATGAAGTTTTGACTGAGTGCACGTAATTCATCTAGTAGGATATTGGATTTTCTAGAACAATGAGCCTGTATGGAGCTTCTTCTAAAAAAATAGTATTTTGTCTCAAGCATAAGCAGTTAGCTTGTTCAGCCAAATATGTTCACCTGCTTATCGAGGGAACTGATTTGTTGAACTTAACTGATAACACATCATATAGAAGTATAAGTCAACTTAGTAAAATGTGTCTCAGAACACACACACAAACATGTACACACACAGCTATAAAGATAAAAACCGATGCAGGGTCCCTGCTCTATCACTGCCTTTCCACTGAAAAGCAAATTCTGCTCTCTTCCTTTTTCTTGAAAGGATAGTCAGGGGATAGTCCATCACACCTCTTTGGGTACAGCTATGAAACATTTCAGTGGAGAGCATCAATGAGCAGGGACTTGTGCTGAAAGACAGAATAAAAAGAAACTATTGTTTCTCTCTGTGTATTTACTCTTTTGCTTCTGGAAGAGTGTTAGTCTACTAAGAGATGCCTAATTGGGAGATATGCCAGATGGATAATCAATGTGATTTTAAATTTTTATAGAGAGACCAGAGTTGTCACTTGGACTTCTTCTTCTTTTTCTTGGAAGATGTTTTAGTTGCTGTTAAAAACCAAATATCATACCTTAGAGGGTTACTGTCTTCCATGCAATGAGGTTGGATATATTCTTACTCCCTCTTCTCTTTTTAAAAAATTGGCCTGTTGGAACAGAAGAGCTGAATGGGCCTACCAGATGGGAGAGAAGAGCCAGCCACAGCAAAGATGGGAACGGGGTGCTTTATCTCATCATAATCAGCATTATAAAACAAGCAAACGAACATAAATTCTACTTTCTTTTCCTTGTTTCCCAACCAGTTGAGATTTGATTGTTCTCTCCATTCTCAGGCTAGAAAAAAGTCTAAAGAAAATACTTTCTGCATTTCTATGTAAGCACAGTGGGTGGAATATTCAGCCCACGAGGTCGCTGACTGGGGTCGCTTGCTGCGGTCACTTTAGAGGGAAGGAATAAAGAGGCTCTGAGGGCAAAGTTGTTGAAACTGTGGATCCTGACACATTAGTGAGCTATGAAATCAATTAAGAGGGTTCTGACCACATGTAATTTCTTAGCCAAATAGAGTTGAATAAAATAGAATAAAAAATATGAATGTGAGTCTCAGGCAGGAAAGATAAGAATTATTCATAAAACATTAATATGTATTGCCCTATGTAAATCATATTTATTTTCCACGGTTACGCACAAAAAAGTAGTATCGGGGTACGGGTGAGAGGGCAGTTAGTCTTTGGCTGGTGACCTCGGCTGGGGCTGACGTTAGGGAAGGGAGATGAGTTTGCTAACTCATGGCTCAAACCACATTCAACTGTGAATGTGCATCTTCATTATGTCCACATCATCTTCCTCATGAAGTTAGAATACTTTTGCCAAGTTCTTTATTAAAAAACACCATTTGGAATTTGATTGGGTTTGCATTACATTTATAAACTAATTTGGGGAGAACTGACCTCTTTACGTAGTTGAGTCTGCCCGTCCAAGTGTGTATTATGCTCTTTTTTGGTCTTTTTATAAACCTTTCCTTTTTTTTTTTTTTTTTTTTTTAGAAAGAGCCACAAGCTGTCACCCTGGACAGAGTGCCGTGGCATCACAGCTCACAGCAACCTCCAATTCCTGGGCTCAAGCGAGTCTCTTGCCTCTACCTCCCAAGTAGCTGGGACTACAGGCGCCCACCACAACGCCCGGCCATTTTTTGGTTGCAGCTGTCATTGTTGTTTGGCGGGTCCTGGGGCTGGATTGGAACCCGCCAGCTCAGGTGTACGTGGCTGGCGGGACCTCCTCTTAAAGTACCAACAGGGGCTTTTGGGCCCCTTCCTGCTGGGGTAGTAAGACTTTTATTAGGAAGATCAAGCCTTACATTGAAAGGTGTTCAAATTCATATATGAGTTATTGACTCAGATTATCAGGGAGAAATTCAGATTATAATCAGTTCAAATGTTCCCTGGCAAGCTAAGGTAGGAGGCCGTATAGCTCAATTATTACTTCCCCTTATATAAAGACCAGAACTTCTAATCAGAAGTGATCTGGTAGGTTTGGAAGTACTGACCCAACCAGTAAGGCCACTTACCAAACAGAACAAATTACAGAAGGAAGGCATTTGTGTATAGCTACCGTCAATGGAAAGCCTTTTTCAGGCATTATAGATATTGGCACAAACACTCTGGGCCATTGCTGGAATCCCACAAACGGGCAATGGACCCCTGAGATCTCAGCTTTAATTTTATTTTGTGCCTCATGTCTCTTTCTTTGCCATCCTTTCTAACTACATTTTTTCAGTTGGTTGCTGTCAGTCCTACAGGTCTTAGTAGACCCAGCCCCTGGGGCAGGACCCCGACCAGTGTAGATGAGCCTACCCTCCAGGACATCATGGCTAGCCACCAGACTACAATCTCAACCTGTCTTGGCTCAGCCCCGGCTTTGCTATTACCTGGTGGTGAGTTCTTAGGTAAGGGGTTTACCCTCTCTGGGCTTTAGTTTCCTAATTTATAAAATGTGATGCCTCCTTTATAGGGTAAAGAAACTTTGTGCTCAGTTCATAAGGATAAATAAACAGTAACCAAATGTAAACTTAGTTTTCTCAATCCCCTTCAACAAATGTGGTTGCCCTGGAGTCACCAGGATGACACAGCAAGAAGTTTATCAGTCTTGCTTCCCAAACGTTGGGAGGTCCTGCTTTCTGGGAGTGGGTGTTGGGATACTAGTGTGATACTGTCTGGGGTTCTGAATTATTAATTGCCTCACAGTGGCTTTTAAATACACAGTAAGAAACATTTACTTGTAAAGATAACACTATCTGCTGTTTAACAGGTAAGTCCCTGCTCCAATATGACTAACTTCACATATTAGATGAGTTTTTTCTCATGTTCAGGGAGTCCCATTGGTGCAGGGGCTGGGGAGGGAAGTGGTAAGGGGTTTGTTCCTCATAGCCACTCAGAGATTCACACTTATGAAGATCGCCATCTTCAACAGAGTTTTTGTGGTTGTTTAAGCTCAGTGGCTTCCAGGTGGTATATAGGGAGGGAGTGGAGGACTGTGTGGCAGGTGTTTATGGACTAAATCTAGAAGGGGCATTCATCACTTCCACTGACGTGCCATTAACTAAAATTCAAACAACAAAACCTAAGAATGAAAGAGGCTGTGGGACGCTACTTATTTGTGTGCTTATTGGTAAATGACTAACTAGTCTTTGTCACAAAATGCATCTTTATGTTGTTACCCGATTCTCTCTTTCTCTCTCAGTACAAATACAACTAAAACAAAGCTTTCATTAAATAATCCTTTGTGTGCAACACATTCTGATAATTTCTATTCTATGTTCTTGTTTTAGAATGCTGTCATGACCATGACCCATTAAACTGACATTACGGCTAACTGATGAGTTTGGCCTATAGTTTGAAAACTCTTGCTCTAAGGCATAACTGTTTCTCCTAACCTTAGACCCCGAGATATTGCCAAGGAGGGGGAAACTCTTCTTTTAAAATCATTTTCAAATAATCGCCATTTCCTGGAAATAAGCCATAATCAGTTGTGGTTAAAATATTAAAATAAGGGTGTCAAGAATTTACTGGCTGAGTGTGGTGACCCTGACACTCGGTGAAGCCAAGCCAGGAGGATCACTTGAGGCCAATAGTTTGAGAACAGCCTGAGAGCAACATAGAAAGACCCCATCTCTATAAAAAAAAAAAATAGAAAAATCTCCCTAGTATTCTGTTGGCTGCAAGGAGTCCCGCTACTCAAGAGGATGAGAAAAGAGGATTTCTTGAGCCCAGCAGTTTGAGATTACAGCGACCTATGATTATACCACTGAACTCTAGCCTGGGTGACAGAGTAAGAACTTGTCAAGAAAGAGGAAAAGGAGGGTGGCGCCTGTGGTTCATCGAGTAGGGCGCCAGCCCCATATATCGAAGGTGGCGGGTTCAAACCCAGCCTCGGCCAAACTGCAAAACAGAAAAATAGCTGGGTGTTGTGGCGGGTGCCTGTAGTCCCAGCTACTCAAGAGGCTGAGGCAAGAGAATCACCTAAGCCCAGGAGTTGAAGGTTGCTGTGAGCTGGGTGACGCCATGGCACTCTACCGTGGGCGATAAAGTGAGACTCTGTCTCTACAAAAAAAAAAAAAAAAAGAAAGAAAGAAAGAGGGAAAAGAAAAGGAAAGAGAAATGGAAACAGAAAACAAATGGGAGGGGAATGGAGGGGAGGAAAAAAAATGATGTATTACTTTATGCAAAACTAAGAAGATGTGAGTTTAATATGGACAATCAACATCATGCTGGCAAATGAGCAAAATTCCGTAGGGGTTTGAGATAGGCCAAAGGAACAGCATTCCTTTTTTCCATTTGGGTTTGGAGCCACTGAGAAATTAAGAAGAAAAAATAAGGCAGATGGACATTCAAATACCAGTTTTATTACTGATAAAGTAAACACCAGAAAGTGTGGCTTCCTAGTGCGAAACTGCAAACAGGGCTGACCTCCTGTCCAGCCGCAGGCAGTGCTAAGCAATTGCAGGCCTCCCAAATAAAGCTTGTCCCTGAAAAACTTACAGCATGAAGGAGCAAACCAGAAGGCTGGGTAGAGCCCAAAAGGAAGATGGCAGTGCTGACGGCAAGTTCCCAGCCCCCTGTCCCATAGTCACCACTCACATCACTCCTCCTGCCCCGGGAATTTGAGTGACTGGTGCCTCTCCACAGTGAGAAGCCGGGGGAGAGGAATTTCTCCCCCATAGACACTGCCAGGCAGAGGTGGCATGACCGTAGTGTCATCACCAGCTGGAAACCTTCTGAGTGTTACCTACTCTTTTCTACTTTTATTTTCTAGAAAGATGATTTATGTACAGTTTGCATTCCATAATAAACAAATGAAACAATGACTCTGTTTCAAAACTTATATATCTGATTCCATAGGCTTTGTGGTTCTATGTTATTTCTGAGACTGGGACGGACGTGTCATTCCTCAAGGAAGATAAACAGGGTACCTGCCCTCCCTCTCCTAAGCTAGATGCTACATTTATGCCTTACTCTCCTAGGGTTCCTTGTCACCTACGGCTTACGATATTATCTCATGACTTCCACTGACGCAGCAGTTCTTATGTTAGTACGTGGAGCTGGACGGTTTCTTCTTACCCAACTCTCTGCCTCTCAATGGTCCAAGAACAGGGGTTTATACAGAAAAGATTCTGAAAGAGCCATCTCTCAGATTGCCATCTCTCAGAAAAGATTCTGAAACAGCCATCTCTCAGATTGCCTTTCTTGACCACCAAATGGCAGTAGCTGTGACCCAAAATATTACAGCGCCGGACCTTTTCCTGGTTCATAGCGTGTCTGTTCTTCTCTTTTTTATTTGCCTGTTTATTTTCCCTCCACTAGACTACTCATGCTGTAGGAGCAGGTTCTTTGCCTCTTATCCCCTTCTTTCTCTTCCAGTACCTACGAAAGTACCTGCATCGTAGATAGAATTGATAAATTGATGTATAAATGCATGCTGAAATTGAAATCTGCATTTCTCCAACTTCTACCCACCTTCTGGAGAGAGAGTGTGAGTTGAGGACTCATGAGAAGCTGAGTTGGGCAGAGGAAGAGAAGGAGAGGCTTGGTAAATGCTGAAGGTTTCTGTCAAAATGTCTTGATTCTGGCAGCCCAGCTTGAAGAAAGACACAGCACAGCCAGCTCCACGGCACTTGACTTTTTCTGTAACAGCTCTTCAGTGAAAACAAAGCAAACAACACGTTTGTTATTTAGCAGGTAATTTTTTAAACAAGAGAGAAATAACTCTGCATCATTTATAGCCCCCAAAGACCAAACTGGACAAGGGAACAGGCCCTGAAGCCTGTGGGGGCTCTGAAAAGTTACCCTTTCAAACAGTTGTGCCTGGCTCAATATAGGGAATTTAGTTAATAAAGCTGTAGGAAGAATTTTGTAAAAAATTGTCATGTCCTTGGCTTAACCTATATATCAGGAAGACCATTCCCAACAGACCTGAATTCCAATGGAGGCCTGGGCTTCCTTATGTGGCATCTGAAGCAGAAAGAGCACCCTGGGTGAGTAGCCACCTGCTCCCCCGCACCTGCTCCCCCTGCGGGACGTTCCGATCTGCCTATTGGCTCCTGGACATTGATGTTCAGACTGGGATGATGGTTAGAGACCAACAGAGAAAATGGAAGGACATAATGTTTCTACTTCTGCATTTGCAGAGAGTTACAGGGAAGGGGGAGATGGGAGCTAGGGAAGGAAATAGACCCAAAGCAGCCTGCACAGATTGAGGTAGTGCATTTGGGATCTTGAGAATGAAAGAAGAGAGGGAGTTTGGGAGAAGCTGCAAGAAAGGGAGGGGTCGAGAGAAAAGTCGACAACTGTTTTCCAGACATTTGGTTCATCAAGCCATTGTGTACAGGCTTCAACTATTATATTTTGAATGGTAGACTTTTATTTTCTCAGGTGTAAATCTGAGCCAGAGGGAGGCAGCTGAGCTACAAAAACGCTGCCGAGTGAGAAGTGTGGTCTGGGATTCAGTCCTGGACAGAGGACATGATGATATTCCCAGTAAATATGTGTTACATGAAATCTTCCTCTAGCCAGAAGCTATGTTTTGAGGACAGATGACCTCCATCTCTTTCTCCTCTGTATCTGAAGCTTCTGATTTTGCTCAAGAGACAAAATGTTTCAGCCGACAGCAGCTTTGCCTCCTGAGACCCAAGTGACCCTCAAGCTAGGCCACTTGTGCTATCGCGTAAGGCAATTTCTTATTTCTCTCTCACTGATTATAACTTGTATTCCAAATTTCATGAGAGGAGGCAGTCACAACTCTAGAAAAAGAAAAAAAAATCAAAGAACGTTTGTATGTTAAAAATCCTCTGCATGCAAATGGTGGAAATCCAACTTGAAATAAAGTAGGTCAAAAAGTCATGAATTTGAAAGTAGTGGGTGTTCCATGAAAGAGGTGGGAAAGTCAAGAGCACTGCTGGTTTGGGGAAATTAAAACCAGGCAACACAATGCTGTCAGGATTCCTTCTTCCTGTCTCCTATCAGTGGTTTTCCCCGGGTATTAGCTCCATTCTCCCTCATTGCAAACTGAATTTCTCTATGTGGTAAAAAATATGAGCAAAGTTTTAGCTACAGCAGAGAGACTCTCTCAGTCAGTTTGGGTTCCTATAACTGATGCCATCGACTGGGTGAGTCCAACAGCAGAAATTAATTCCTCCCTGCTCTGGAGGCTGGGATGTCTGAGATCAGGGCGCCAGCAAGGTCCGGTTCCAGTGCAGGCCCTCTTTCTGGGCTGCAGGCACGTGTCTTCTCAGGTCTTCCCACTGCAGAGAGCAGAGCAAGTAAGCTCTCAGGCCTCTTCTCATAAGAGCACGAATCCCATTCATAAGGGGTCCACACTCGTGCCCTAATCACTTTCTAAAGGCACCACCTCCAAGGACTATTACATTAGGTATTTAGGCTTCAACTTATGGGTTTGGAGGAACAAAAATATTCAGTCCACAGCAGAGACTAAACTCATATGTTTGTTCATTTGTCCAAAAATCCATGGAAGGGTCTTATTGGCCAGCTTGGGTCAGGTGTCGACTCTGTAAACCAAATGATTAAGGCAAAGAGTGCATCCCAAAAGGATAGAGTCGCTCTTTCATAAGAAGGGAGTTGAGGGAATAGCAGATCCCTGAAGAAGGGATTACTAAGCCCAGAAGCTGGGGTGGGGAGGCTGGGTACGGGGGGCTGTAAAGCAACAGGGGTCCATCACTGGGTAAGGGCAGAAAGACTAAGAGTGAAAATGATGGAAGTCCTACCACAAGTTCACACCCCCCCTTCACAGACTGAGAAACCAAGGCCTGTATATTAAGAAAGATGAGACTCCCGGTTGTTATCAAGAGATCAGAATAATAAATAATTTCATTCAAACACTCATCAACAACAGTAGCATTTGTTAGAAAGGAGCGGGCAGGAGGACCATGAGAGTGTGGAGAAAGTAAACCCTTACCAATTCACCTTCTGGTATCTGAATGGCAAAGTTATGTTCCTTCAAAGACAAGATTCTGTAAACTTTCATGAGCCAGTCACCTTGGAGAGCTCACATTTTTTACCACGTAGAGAAAGATGATAATTCTTGAATCAATTTCTCATCACAAATGATGGAGGCCAGAAGACAAGGGGATGACATTAAAAGTGCTGAAGGAAAGAAGAATCTTGGACCCTACTCCAGGCCTCCTGAATCAGAACCTGTGGGGTACAGCCTAGCCATCCGCACCAGAACAAGTGTCTGAGCTGACTCTGACACACAGGCTCTCTAAACACACTCCAGACAAACACTGCTCCAGAAAGAGATTGCCCTCTCCTGAGAGCTGGCTGGCTTCTTCCATGTACTATTAGAATTTGACAAACTGGTACCTGTATGATGAAGATGCATGAATACAAAATAAATAATCAAAAGATGGAAAGATAGGCACATGACAGATATACAGATTGATAAATAAATAGAGGAACAAAACTTATAAAAGTCTAAGTTTAAAAATAAGGAAAAGATATGAGCGATTTAAAAAGTAACAACAAAAATAACAATACAAGTTAATGTGATGCTTAACAATGTGCCAGGTATTTTCTCTATACTCACTCTTTTAATCTCAAAGCAACATTACAAGGTAGGTACTAGAGAGAACTACAAATTCGAAAATTATTTTAATTTCCTACATTTCAATATTGTTTAGGAAAAGGTTTTAAAATGTTAATACTCACTAAGATGCCGACAGGAATATTTCCTAATGTGTCAAGAACTTTTAAAAGGTTGACTTAATAATTTCACTTCTAGAAATCCTCAAATCCAGATAACTTTTAAGAATGCTTATCACCCTTTTCTTCCCTTCCTTCTCTTTTCCCCCACCCTTTTCTCCCTTTTCCTTCCTTCCTTCCCTTCTTTTTTTTTTTTTTTTTTTTTTTTTTTTGACGAGGATGAGGTTTGAAACTGCCACCAACAGCATATGGGGCTGGCGCCCTACTCCTTTGAGCCACAGGTGCCGCTCTTTCCTTGCCTTCTTTTACTCCTTCCCTTCCTCCCTGTCCTTCCTTTCATGAGCCCAACAATCACCTTGGAGAGCATGTTAAATGATGATAATTCTTGAACTGACTTCTCATCCTTCCTTTCTGTTGAGACAGGGTATCACTATGTTGCCCAGTCTGGTCTTGAATTCCTGGACTCAAGCAATCCTCCTCCTAACTTTGGCCTTCCAAAGGGCTGGGATTACAGGGACGAACAACCATGTCCAGGTGTGGTTTTATTTCTAAAAGTAAAAAATTGGAATGAACTAAATGGTCAATTCCAAAATAATGATTAGCTAAATTATGTGTGTGTGTAATGCGATCTATATACTATATATTAAAAAGTACATAGAAAAATATGCATAATCATATCAGGATGAAAACATGGACATGGCCTAAAGTTAAGGGCTTCATTCAAGGGACCCAAGGTGATTTGTGACATCATAGAATCTAAGTTCAAGAGGAATTTGGAGAAAAGATTTCACCAAAGATGGTGGAGTGGAGACAGTGGACCTCAAGATGATCTATGAAATCATAGAATATATGTTCAAAAAAATTGGAGGATATACGTCATTAAATATAGTGGTTTGGGGAGCTCCACGGATCTGTTCCTGTGCTGAAGCAAAAGTTAAACTAGCAAAAATTGTTAGAATCAACTATTTTGGAACTTAGGAATATAATTAAAAACTTGCAAGAACCAGGGAATGCTTACTAAAGAAAAGATGACTAAATTTCAGTAAGGAATTTTGCTGGCAGGGCCAGGCGCAGTGGCTCACACCTATAATCCCAACACTCCGGGAGGCCAAGGCAGGTGGATTACCTGAGCTCATGAGTTTGAGACCAGCCTGAGGGCATCTCTAATAAATAGCTGGGCATTGTGGCAGGTGCCTATGGTCCCAGCTACATGGGAGGCTGAGGCAGGAGGAAGATTGCTTGAGTCCAGGAATTTGAGGTTGCTGTGGGTTATGATGCCAGGACATTATACCAATGGTGACAAAGTTAGACTCTGTCTCAAAAAAAAAAAAAAAAAAATTTGTGCTGGCATCTTTGCTTATCCACCTACCATCCCCCATTCCTTAGCTTAGTGGTGGCTATGGGGATGGTTGTTCATGTTTCTGGTGGTACAGTGGCTGGTGCCAGAGATGACGATATAGATTTGTTATCAATAAATTGTGGTTGTGCATCTTAACCATTCAGGGAGTTCTCTGAGGGATTGACTTAGAAGCTTGCCTTTGTTTTACCTGACTTTGAATTATCCCAAGACTGGAAGTCTCCTGGGCAGCATTTATCAAAAGCCCTACCCCTATTCCCCACTGGAGTAGGGAATGGAGAATGGGTCAAACAGCAGAGAGACCAAAAAGCCTGGGAAATAAGGGGGCTGAGGATCAAGATACCTGAGGGAATGCAGACATTGAAGGGCTCCTGGATATACCAAGGAATCCAGGCAGCCACGTGCATGCCAGCTCCCAACACATGCTCACAAAAACCTAGACTTATTCTATGCTAATATCTCTGGACGCTCTTAGGGCTCCAAAACAGCAACAAGGTATGGATTAAGACAGAGTTGTAGGGGGTTCGGCTAAGCATTGAAGTGTTCCAGGCTGCAATGACCACAACTACAACAAAGTATCATTGTTTTATTTTTGGTTTCAGGAATTTAGGGAAATACCTCTCAGGTCACTGGTTAACTACTGAAATAATGGAAGGAGACTTGTATGACCATACATGACAAGAAATGCAGTCTTTATAAGAGACTTTGGAAAAGTCACTAAATAAACAGATGGTGGCAGCCCACAACAAAAACCAGTAGCAAGTCCTGGGGAGGGGAGATAATCTGACTTCCGAAGTTATGAGTATTGCAAAAAATTGTGAGCATGCAAAGAAAAAGGAGAATATGTGTCATTCCCTGGAAGAAAAAAAGAAAAAGAAAGAAACTGGCAGAAACTTTCCCTGGGGAAGCCTAGACATTGTACTTACCAAATGAGGGCTTTAAATCATGACTTAAACATGCTCAAATAACTAGAGGAAACTATGGGAAAAGAAACAAAGAAAACGATGTCTCAACAAATAGTGAATATCAATAAACAGAAAGCATGAAAAGGAACCAAATAAAAACCCTGGAGCTGAAAAGTACAACAGCTAAATTGAAACATTCACAAGAGGGGTTCGATAGCAGATTTGGAAGGCCAAAGAAAGAATTAGGAACTTGAAGAAATATCCATTAAAATTATCTAGTTTGAGTAATAAAAAAAAAAGTGATGAAGAAAAGTGAACAGTGCCTAAGGGAACTGTGGGATATCATCAAGCATACCAAGAAGGATTTTTAAGGAAAGGAGAAAGAAAGAGGCAGAAAAATATATTTGAAGGAGACTTGTATGAATGAGACTTGCAGGACCATACATGACAAGAAAAATATAAAAAATATATCGAATTTGATGAAAGACAGGAATATACACACCCACATTCAACAAATTCCAAGTAGGATAAACTCAGACATATCCACATGGAGACATATTATAGTGAAAATGTCAAAAAACAAAGACAAATTTGGAAGTAGCAAGAGAGAGGCATCTAGTCATGTACAAGCAATCCTCAACAAAAATAACAACTGATTTCTGATCATAAACTGTGGAGCTCAGAAGGCAATGAGATAACATTTAAAAACTTGTCAAATAAGAATTTTGTCTGTCAAAAGTTGTCTTCAAAAATTAAAAAGATTTTAAGACATTCCCAGATAAATAAAAACTGAGTTTATTGGCTCAGCACCTGTGGCTCAACGGGCTAAGGCACCAGCCACAAACACCTGAGCTGGTGGGTTCGAATCCAGCCTGGGCCCACCAAACAATGATGGCTGCAACCAAAAAATGTTCAGGCTTTGTTGTAGGTGCCTGTAGTCCCAGCTACTTGGGAGGCGGAGGCAGAAAACTCGCTTGAGCCCAGGAATTGGAGGTTGCTGTGAGCTGTGATGCCACGGCACTCTATCCAGGGTGACAGCTTGAGGCTCTGTTTCAAAAAAAAAAAAACAAACAAACTGAGTTTATTGCTAGTGGCCTGCCCTAAAGAAATGCTAAAGCGAGTTTTTCAGGATGAAATGAAAGGACATTCGACAGTAACTCAAAACCATATGAAGAAATAAAACACCAATAAATGTAATTATGCAGGCAATAGTCAATGTCACGGGTTTTTGAGTTTGTAACTCCTTTCTTTTCCTATATGATTTAAAATATAAGTGAAAAAAATAATTATAAATTTATGTTCAGAGGCACGCAGTGTATGAGGATGTGATCAGTGCCAGTAACAACAGAGATGGAGAAGTGCATCTTCACAGAAGCAGAATTTTTGTATGCTATTCAAGTGAGTTGTAGCAATTCAAACTAGATTGTTAGAAACTCAGTATGTTAATTCTAATCCTCAGGGTAAGTACTCAGAAAATAACTTAAAAAATACACAAGAATGGAAATGAGGTGGAAATCAAAATGGTACACAAGAGAAAAATAAAAAACGAATTTAGAGTTCTTCTGACTCATTCTGCTAACAGATGCAGGAATTGCCTTTCACTGGAATCTGACACACAGCCTGTGGGGAAAATGAGGCTCCTCTGAGCAGAAATTCAGTACCGTAACATGCTGTACAGGCTTGCATACATAAGATTTTTACCAAAAAAAATGATAGAAATAAGCGTGAAGTACTAATAAGCATGACCTAGTAACCCAGCAGGAACTGAGCACCTGCCCCGGTTGCTGCTGTGAAACTGATGCCCGGTGCTATAGAGAGGGCCTGCATCTTTCTAAGTCTGATTGGGAGAACGTTTACACCGTGATGTTGATGAGTATAACACACAAAAGGGCTGCTATGGTCAAAAACATTTGAAAATGCTGGATTAAATGAAGTTCAATAAATGTCTTTATTGTGGGACTCATTGGAGCCAGTGACACCTTGTGCATGTATACTTTGACTCCTTGGGATGTAGTGATAACATGTTTCCCAAACTTTTTTGTCATGAAAAGAATCTGATTGTTTGGAAACTGGAACTTAGGGAACATTCTTCAGGGACTGGTGCAAGGAACAGTTAAGTTAAAAATAGAGGTATTCTATGCCTCAGTTTCTTCCTGATCATAGTTGGGGTGGTAGCATAATTGGCTGCCTGGCGCTGCCACATCACAGTATTCAATACTTTGCCGATTATATTATACCAAGGAAGAATTCAATAGACTTCTCCTGATTAATGTAGACTAGGAAGAACAGAGACTTGAAGCCAGATAAATTTGGACTCAAATCCTTTGTCTATCACTCACCACTGATTAATAAGACATACAAAATACTTTCACAACAACTCCTAGATTACTCTTTGATCTAATAACAAGGCACAATAGCCTAGATAAGTTGACACGTTAAAACTGTACATCATAGTTCACCACTTATCAACTTGGCACCCACACACACACCTCCTGAAACTATTCTTAATACCCAGTTAAAGACAACAAAGTAATACTTGCCCCTAACATGACACAACTCCTCTGTGTACAACCAGAAACATACTCATCCTTTTCCCAGGAGAGGAGGCAGATCCTTGGGTGATATTCACTCCTTTCCTTTCATATCTTGTAGCTTAAATACTGTCACGTGCCACATAATGATATTTTGTTCAATGATGAACCACATATACAATGGTGGTCCCAGAAGACTGCAATACTATATTTTTACTGTACCTTTTCTGGGTTTAGTTATGTTTAGATACACAAATACTTACTGATGTGTTGCAATTGCCTACAGGACTCAGTACAGTCACATGCTGTAAGGTTTGTAGCCTTGGAGCAACAGGTGATCCGCCTAGCCTAGGCGTGTAGTAGGCGTTGTGTAAGTGCATACTGTGATGTTTGCACAATAACAAAATTGCCTCACAATCCGTTTCTCAGAAGGTATCCCTGTTGCTAAGTGATGCATGACAGTGCTGTGATACAAAGTTAATGGTGCGTCTTAGAAGGATACAGGTGAAACTTACTAAACGTAGAATATGGATGTCTTAGCACAATAACTGGAAAAATGCCATGAAGGCTATGTTAACCCGTTTGATGAAAATATTTCAAATTGTATATAAAACCAGCACAGTGTACCCCATGACTGCATTAATGTGCATAGCTATGATTTAATTTTTTAAAAAAGGTTAACTATTACTAATATATATTATGCTCGATGATAAGGAGGTAAGACTGAGTAACTTAAAATGGGTTTGTAATACCTATACTGGGTATTTTTTGCTCATCCACTTAGTGCTATCATTCATATCAATTGATATAAACCATGTCGTATACACATATAACATTCTGTATGGCACAACCTTTGTGCTTGATTAGCAGACAGGCAGTGAGGAAAGTCTGTCGAGAGTTTGGTAGAGGGCCTGGAACAGAATAAATGCTTGAGAAATCTTAGTTGCCTTTCTCTTCTTCCTGGAATGCATAAGACACAGCTCTCAAAGCAACCAGGGTCCTACCCTAGCCTCTTCACGGCACCCAAAGGGACCATTCACCCTTCAGGGGACACAACCCCAGGACACTTCTTCCGATGCAAAGAGACCACTTTGCTAAGGAATTTGGAGGCAATAAAGACCGTCCACATTTCTGTGGATGACAACAATGCTTTGTTTTAAGGACAGTACAGCAGATGACTCAATGGTGCTTCTCAAATCCCAGTATCCATAGCAACCAGACATTTTGTTCATAAACAGAATCATCAACTCAAATATGAGGAGACACGAGTTAAAATCTAGCTTGGTAAATTGGAGTCTTTTAATATTCCCAACTATGGACATTTTCCAAAGATTTAAGTCTTAAATAAACATAAAGCAATTCAAGAGCTTCACAGTCTCATGCACCCCTTTGGTCTACATTGGAGGGTCACGAAAGAATCACAAAATTCACTTTACTAAGAATGGCAGCTATTTAATTGTTGTATTACAAGGCAATTAATTTACCCATGGTCTCTTGGAAAATAGATTTGTCTCCTCCCTATCTTCTCATTTGCAAGCACAAGGATATAAGGAGTCAAATATTTGCTACCTTAAACCTATCTACTTTCCCTTATTTTCCTCCTATAAACCATAAAATGCATTGTGAATCTTCCAACCCTTCTGTTAAATTTCCGACATTTTTCAATGTAAGACAAAGGCTAAAAAAACAATTCTAGAAAAATGCGTATTTATGTTCTCTAGTCTATGAAATGTAAACGGATTCGATTCTATGCTTCAGACTTGAAATTGTGTACGTGCCTAAGAAAAAGCAATGCACTGATCACATTTGCCAACCTCGTGGTTTGTAAGGCTCTGGGGAGTCCGGAAGATGGGCGTAGCAAGCCTTTCCAGACACAGGTCATCTGCCATAGGTGAGAAGTGAATAAAGGGCAGAAAAACAATTTTTAAAAGAAGTTGGAAATCCACAAACCCACACATCATGCGTATATAGCACTTCTAAGTATGACCATACGCAAAAACTTAGGTTTCTCAGAATTTGTCCTGGAATGCTTCTTGGTAAAAATGAATCACAGAAGAAATCTTTGTTACCAAAAACCGCCCCCCAAAACTCACCTGTTCACTTATTAAGTACCTCCTGAGTGCCTCCCATGGACATGCGTTGTGATTACAGGTGCAAGACTGACAGACACGGTCTCCACTGTTGACAGCCTAATGGGGACACATAAATCAGCAGGAAAGTCGAGAATAGCGTGGCAAATGTCAACACAGAGGTAACTCAAAGGCTATGAGAGCACCAGCAGGGACACCTCGCCCAGACGTGGGCTTCCCCAAATGTGAACATCTCTAAACCACCACCTAGAAAATGAGGGGCCAGTGGAGAGAAGACGCTGCTTGTTCTGAGGATGGTGGGGACTTCCTATATGAAAGGGGACAGTACGTGCAAAGGCCAGGAGCAATGTGATCACAGGAGATTGAAAGTCTTGAAGATAGCTCAGGTTAGCCCGACTTGGGGACCACTGTTCTCATAACAGGACGGATAGGACTGTGGTGAGAATTCCAAGGTTAACACCCACACTAGCTTACATCTTTGGACGGGGCGGCTGGGGGCACGGAGGGGGACATAGTGTACCCCATGATTGCATTAATGTGCATAGCTATGATTTAATTTTTTAAAAAAAGGTGTAAGAGTCATGCGCAGGGTGGTCAGGCCCGGAGGGGTCGCTGAACCATATGTGTCCTAACCAGGTAAAAATGTCCCACTCTTAAACAACAGAAGACTATTAAGTCTTAAATAGGTAGGAGAGAGTCAAAACCCTGGAGAGGAACTGTTGAGAAGTTTGTGCCTGTTCAAACACTTGTAAACGTGCGAGGCTGAGAGGAAGGGACATGCACTAACAACCGGACTGTGAGGAATGAAGACTCACTGCCCAGGGAGTCAGGAAAGCGGTTCTACCACAGCTTGAGCCCTGTGGACTCTCACTCCGGGCGCAGTTCATTTACCTTCACTCATTCATTTACCCCGACATTTAGAGACCTTTCAACGTGCCGTGAAGCACGGTAGAGGCTGGTAACTGAGTTCCTTCTCACCCCAAAGGAACTCAGAGGCTATGAGTGGGGGGACCCCAGCAAACACGCAGAAGATCACATGGCCCTGTAATAAGTACAGTGCTACGAAGGAGGACACAGAAGTGACCCCAACTCGGGGACAAACGCAGGCTTCCTTGAGGTGATGGTGCCTGAGTGGAGCCCTGAGGGCTGGGCGGCGGGTGACCAAGCAGGGCAAGGCCGTTGCTGGCAGGCAGAGCTGCAGGGAGACGGTGTGGAGCAGAGGAGGGTGGGTGGCAAGGGTGGCAGGTGTGGGAAAGGTGTCTGGCCTTGCCTGTTACATTAGAGCACGTGCATGATCGGAGAAGGAGGAATCTAGGGCAGGCCCTGGGCCCTGTTCAGGGGTCCCAGTCACCAGCAGAAATGCAGAATGGATGGGGAGCCAAGAGTGGCTGCATGTAAGGTGCCCACAAGAAATTCAAGTGAAATGCCACTGGGTCGTGTGGATATTTACCTTACAGGTCAGGATGGAGGGAGATGCTCACTGGAGCCTCACTGGAGGTGAGACTGCCCAGTACGGAAAGATGAGAAGAGGCCCAGAGACGGAGCTCGAGAAAACAGGTGGCAGATGGAGGCGGTGGAGCCAGCAAAGGGGCCTGCAGGGAGCTGGTTCAGATATAGGAGAAAAACTAGGATAACGGGGCCCTGAGTTCAAGGGAGGGGCAGGGGTGATTGATTATCTGGGTCAGGCAGGCTGCGGCTAGGCCTTGCCCATTGGATCCAACCATTTGGAGGGTGCTGCTGAATTTGGCGAGAGTGGATCAGTAACGCGGGGTGACACAGAGGAGCCAAAATGAATAAATATGTGTTTGTAGAAAACATGGGTAGGAAAAGAAGGCCAGTTTGCCAGCTGGGGTGGAACATGGGGGTCAAAGGACAGTTCCAGGAAAGCTGCAGGATGGGCTGAACGGTACCAAGCGCAGCGGCGCATTTCAACTCGCACGGACCTCGGCTACCTCTTATTAACACTCCCTGACAGAGCCAGCAGCAACCTGCTTTGAGTGTGACAAGGTGACATGAACAGCAGGGAAGCGGGGAGAGCACAGGAGCCAGCAACCCGGGAGAAACGGAGCAGAGGTTCCTTCACAGTGGTGTCTGATTCACCGTTAGTCCCTCCCCAGAGAACTGTGGGGTTCCCTCCGCTCTCCCCGGCCTGGGCCCTCTCCAGCCCCTGACGGGCTTCACACTCATTTCCTTTGTGGTCATTAGACCTAAAAAGCGGCTTCCTCAAGTGGCGTGAGAGCCAGCATCAGCACCCTCAGGTGTCACAGGAATCTCCAGCCTGAGTCTGGGGCTGAGGGAGGAAATTGGGAAGGGGGGAAAGGAGGGGAGGGGAGACAGAAGGGAGAGAGAGAAGAAAACAAGGAAAGAGGAGGAGGAAAGGATGGGGTGAGGGAGGAGAGAAGGGAGAAGTCGCTGTAACTGGAGAGACAGGGACAGATGAGCACAGGACAAAGGAGAGGAAAGGGACAGAGGAAAGGGAGGCGGAGGGAGGGGGAACCAGGAAAGTGTCTGATTAAAGCAATGTTTTCAGAAAATGTAATTTGGCTGTACTCAGGAATTTCTCACTTGCTCAACAAGAGTTTATGGCACCCAGGCTCTGGGTTTGGAATGGGCCATTACTCTGTCTGCCCCACGAGGCTCAGGGCAGAGGGGCAGGAGAGGCCTGGGGGGGCATTCCGAGGGCAGGGGTAGGTGTGATGACACCAGCAAGGCTGAACCCCAGGGGACATCGCAACAACCACAGGGACCCCGCCCCTCAGGGGCAGGAGTCGTCACCAAGGCAGAGTGAGTTCTGAGAGGACAGGGGCAGGGCACAGACAGGCCGCCAGGCTTAGCAAAGGACAACAAGGACAACTGACGAGGGCGGAGAAGTAAATAGGGGGCAGATTAAAAAGGGTCCCTTGCCATGTCAAGGGTCTGGGACTTAAGGTCCAGAAGGGTTTGTGGGAGTATGATGACTGTCTTTACATTTACAAAGTATCACTCTGAGGGGAAAAAAAAAGACTGCAAACGCATACTGAACTCTGGTTATGATATACATACTTGAATTATTTAAGAAAAGTGTACTGATGTCCCCAACTTACTTTGAAATGCATAAAAAATAAGACTAATGGCTGAGTAGCGGCACAGGTGGTTGGCCAGGCGTGCAACAGAATATATAATAGAATGGTAGTGGCAACATCTAAGTGGTGGGGACACACAAGTCCATTGTAAAGTTCTCACCACTTTCCTTATGTTTGAAAACTTTCGTAACAAGTACTGAGAAATTAGATCATTCTGGTTGCCCCCTACATACAGCTCTCGAAAGGGGAAAAAGAACCAGTTAGAGCAGTGGTTCTCGACATTCCTAGTGCCGCGGGCCTTAAATGCAGTTCCTGTGGGTCTCGACCCACAGGCTGAGAACCGCTGAGTTAGAAGGTTGTGGTGCCATAAGTGAGACAATAACTGATCATAAGAGAAAAACAGGGATAGGGCGGCGTCCCCATATGCTGGAGATGGCGGGATCAAACCCAGCCCTGGCCAAAAACTGAAAAAAAAAAAAAAAAAACAGGGATAAAAAGTTTGAATTCAAGACACACTTAGAAAGTTAAATCAACAGCTTTGGGAAGGAAGAGGCAAAAATAAATGTCTGTTTTACCTGCCCTAGTTAGAAACCAATGAAGAGCTTAGACAAGAATAGTCAATAGATTGTGACATGAACAGGACACCTGAGACCCACAAAGAACTCTGAGTCACTGACGTCCCACCACCTGGTCTCCAGCATCAGAGGTTACTGTGCTGGTTCTCTGCCTGCCTGGTCCGCTCAAACTCAGGGGGCCTCCCCCTCATGACAGGGTCGGGGAGGACGGTCGTCTCTGCTCAGCACCCCCGTGGCCCCAAACCAGCCCTCGCCCTCCTGGTTCTCCCTCAGAGCCCTCGGAACACCGGTACCTCTTCATCCTCTGTTTTGTTGTGGGGTTTTTTAAAATAATAAAATAGTTTTGGATCTGTTCCTTCAAACGGCAACCTCTCCAGCCAGCTTGGGTTTATCAGCTTTCCGTCAGAAAACAGATGGCTCTGGAAGGCTCAGTCACAATCAGGCAAACATGAGCTTTGCTCAAGGGCCCCGCACTGCCTGTCCTGAGAGCAGAGGCGGTCGGCCTGCGGTTCCTGGAATAGCAGCCTGGCTTGGTGACACGTCCCTCCCTGCATCTCGCTGCCTGTCATTCCAGCTCACTCCCTTCAGCTTTGTCCTAGAGATTGTTAGCAACCCACTCCTTGTCCTTGCCCCCATGAAGGACAGTTAACAGAGGACCCGTTTTCCATTTCTGGTTCATTTTTCCATTTTTGGTTCATTTCTGGATGCTTGGCCCCTCCCCTACACAAGCCACTTTAAAGTGAAAGCCCAGATCTCTTACCTCTTCAAGACTCCCAGCCTCCCGTATCTGAGGAATCGAACAGAACACAAGCGCCTGTTTCTCACCTGCCAAGAGGGCAGGCTTGTGAAGAGACTCGTGCGAGAGATGTTGTTACCGCCTGCTATCGGACCCTAAAGAGGGGACTCCGGGCTCTCCTAAGTGGGGACAGGGAAGCTGGGCTGGAAACCAGCACTGTTCCTAGGGAAAGCCAGCGCAGGCCTCCCACACACACACAATCTGAGCGTGGCATGTCACTTGTTTCCAAAAGCAGATGTCACTTGAGACCGGGCAGTATCTACTCCTTCAGCCCTGGAGGTCTAGAGCACCTAGATAGGGGTCTCATATACTTAAATTCAGATCCTATCTCCACCACGCCCTGCGGAGCCTCAGTTTCCCCACAGCTGAAACAAGGGAAGTGCTCACTCGGGGGGTCATTTTGAGATGTCAGACTATACACCAATAGCCCCAGCCCAGCATCTGGGTCCTTGTCTGAGCTTAATCCTCGGTGGCTGTGATTGTCCAGGTGTGGGAAATGTCCTTCTCCAACAAGATGATAAAACGTGTCTCGCCCGTCAGCTGTGTAGCTGAACAGTCAGAGTGTGTTTTATTCGCTTCAGTTAAAAATGCTTTTAGTGTTTTGTTTTCATTTCCTATCCATGAAACGTCAGTGTCTTCAGCTACTACTCTTTTGGAGAGGGAATTGTTATAAAAACAGGCAGTGGGGCGGCACCTGTGGCTCAAAGGAGTGGGGCACCGCCCCATGTACCGGAGGTGCTGGGTTCAAACCCGGCCCCTGCCAAAAAAACTTAAAAAAAAACAGGCAGCGAAATAGGCCCCCTTCCAGCATGTTTCTTATCTTTGGGACTCTCCCAAGAGTCCTGTCCAAGTTTCCAGGCTCTTCTCAGCTGAGAAAGATACTCCTGTGGATATTATCATTGCTGAGGACATTTCTAGACCACTTCACAGGACGGTGGTCCCTGCGTGCTGTGAGAGACTATCTCGGGGATGCTGGACGGCCTTCTTGGGTTTTGTTTGCTTTGGCTTTCATCATAGTTTCAATTCTTGGATCCCCAAGGCCACACTTCCTCTCTGCACCTGGCTGGGCCTGCTCTGCCGCAAGAACCCGATCTCCCGCGGGCTGTCAGAGGACACGGACACTCAGTCCACCAGGGGACTGACTGATGAACGGAGCTGTGGAACCAGAGAGGGAGGGAGGGGAAGGGCTTAGAGGAGAACAGAGTAGAATTAAAACCAGCAAGATTTACTCTGAGCTAGGTGCAATGACAAGTTGTTTTTGTTGTTGTTGTTTTGTTTTTTTGAGACAGAGCCTCAAGCTGTCACCCTAGGTAGAGTGCCGTGGCGTCACAGCTCACAGCAACCTCAAATTCCAGGGCTTAAGCAATTCTCCTGCCTCAGCCTCCCAAGTAGCTGGGACTACAGGCACCCGCCACAGTGCCTGACTTTTTTTTTTTTTGGCTGTAGTTGTCATTGTTTGGCAGGCCCAGGCCGGATTTGAACCCACCAGCTCTGGTGTATGTGGCTGGCACCTTAGCCGCTTGAGCTATAGGCGCCACCTGTTTTGTTTTTTTTTGTAAATGAACTTTCTTATTAATTTCTTTTTCCCAGAGCCCCATTACAACTTCCTTTATAGGTGGGAAAAGTGACAGAGAGTTTGAGTGATTTTCTCCAGGCCAGCCAGCTAGTGAGTAGCAGAGCTGAGAGTTGAACCCAGCGTCAGCCTGAAGGACCCCGGATCTTACCCAGCACGGAGTCTCTGCTTCTCGGAGGAGGCAGACTGCTTGAAACCCGAGGGAGGGTGGGAGGCTGGCAGTGTTGGGTCAGACTCTTTAACTGGAGCCACCTGGAGTTTGGCTCCTGCACCTGGGCCTAGTAGAAACTAGGTAATTGGGTAATAAATGGGCAGGACCGTGGGACCTCCCTTCAGACTCACATTGCTGGAAATGGGAGGGAGCTTCTGGAAGGCTCCTGCCCTCACAGTGAGTATGAAGAGGGTGTTAAAAGGGGCAGCGTCTTTCCTGTTCCACCTAACATACTTGATTCCTTAAAAAATACTCTGAGCTCGAAACGGGTGCCGTGGAGAGAGATGGGCCTTAGATTTGGACTTGAGGATAGACTCTAATGGCGGAGGGGGCTAGGGTCTCCTTCCCCAGGATGTCTGAGGCTCGGGACTCAGGCTAAAAGTTTCTAGTTTCACCGGGGTGGGCCCAGGCAGGCCCTTGCCAGGCCTGAGGGACAGGAAAGCCAGGGGCTCTTGGGGGTGCGGGCTGGGGGACGCTGTTTCCTAAGGATTGGATGAGTGAGGCAGGGGCCTTTATCTTTTTGGCTTTTGTCATTTTGCATTCCCTCCCATTACCACCACCATCCAGAGCAGAACCGGAAATATAGTGCTCAGCAAATACCACAGGAAAGGTCCTTCTTGTCTGTGTGACAGAAACGGGCTTTGGTGGAAAGTGCCTCCCGTGTACTCACACCCAGGCAAGGCCCTGGCTCTGAGGGTCCGGGAAGGCACCAGCTACTCTATTTGGCCGCTCCTGCCTGGTGCTTGGAATGGGTGTAGGTGGGTTGGTCTGGGAGAGGCAGAAGTGCTGCCCTAGAGGGGAGGACTCCGGCCAGAGGCAGCTGAGGAGGGGGACACACTGCTCGACTCTTACCTTACGGTCGTCTCTGCGTCTATACAGTGGTTAGGGGTAGGGGTGTCAGACCGCTAAGGATTATGCCACCTACCCTGACATTCTATTATGCTGCCTCAGGGAGGAGGTCCCAGGAGCAGCCAGAGTGTGGCAGTCCCTTGGGGAAGGGGATGGGGCAGGGCGTCCTCTCCATGAGTGAGCAGCCCTCTCTGCAGCAGGCCATGGCACGGTGGTGGCAGCTCCTGCTCAGTTTGTGGACGGTCCTGCCCATCTGGGCTGGGGACGAGCTACTCAATGTCTGCATGGATGCCAGACCCCACAAGAGAAAGCCCGGCCCAGAAGATGGGCTCTACGACGAGGTGCGGCGGCCTGGCCTGGCCTGGGAGTGGACAGGGGGCTTCTCTGGGACATCAGGGGTAGTCAAATAGACAAATGCCAAGATAGTCTCTGGACCCCTTGACCCTGATGTTTCGGGTCCTTGGGTTGGGATTTAAGCGAAGGCAGCTTAAAGGGAGACCATGCTTTTTTGACACCGTAAGAACTGTGATTCAAAGTTCTCAGCTCTGGGCTACTTTGGCCACCAGGGAGCAGGGTCAGACGGTGATCCCAGAGGCCCATCGTTGGTTCTGCATGGATTAAAACAAGCCTCCTTGCCAACAGGCCCTGGGAAAACACGGCCTAAGCAAGCCCTTCCCGCTCCCAGGGAAGCAGAGCCAGCGTTTAGCCTATGAGTCCTTCCTCCCAGTACAGCCCCGGATTCCCCTGGGGCTCACTGGGGCTCCTCTTCCTGCCACTTTTCCCACAAAGGCCTCAACTTCTTAGGAGCTGAGACTCCAAAAGTACATTCCCCCTGTCCAGGGTATTATCAGAGTCCCCCTGTACTGGGGCTTGCTGGCTGAAGGCATCCCACTTGCTCAGGCCTCCTCCTAAAGGACACGTTCATTCCCCCTGTCCAGGATATTATCAGAGTCCCCCGTACAGGGGCTTGCTGGCTGAAGGCATCCCACTTGCTCAGGCCTCCTCCTAAAGGACACGTTCATTCTGCTGCCTTTCTGCTCCAGACACTCACCGGCCCCTGCCTCTATTCCCTGTGCCTTTTGCTTCTTCCCCACCTCCAGTGCACACCCTGGAAGGACAATGCCTGCTGCACAGCCAAAACAAGCTGGGAAGCCCACCTGGAGGTGTCTCCCCTCTACAACTTCAGCCTGGCTCACTGCGGACTGCTGTTGCCCAGCTGCCTCAAGCACTTCGTCCAGGCCATCTGCTTCTATGAGTGCTCTCCAAACCTGGGGCCCTGGATCCGGCGGGTGACAAGCCTGGGGTGGGAGGCAGGGGTGGGAGGCAGCGGCTGATCCTTGCCATGCCCGGTCACTACTAAGAGCCAGAATGTCATCCAGTCCCTTGCTGGCTTCTCCAGCATGCTAAGAGGAGCCGGCAGAGTTGTCCACTTCTGCACAAAATCAGAGCCAGAAGCCCCTGCTGGAGAAGGGCTGGTGGGGAGAGTGGGCCGATGACCGCAGTGGACGAGGGGCTCTCACAAGGGAGGGTGAGGCAGCTCTGAGTTGGAATCCCATCTCTGGACCCACTAGCCACACAGCCTGGGACAAACTAATAGCCTCCTTGTTGTCACTTGTAAAATAAGGCCTAGAGACTTCGCAAGAGATAATGTAGAAATGGTGCCACTGTAGCTCCTGGCCATCTCCAAACCTCTGTCTCTGGCTGTGCACCAGGTGGCCCGGAGCAGCCGAGGGCAGCGCGCTGCGGCCGTCCCGCTGTGCCGGGAAGACTGCCAGGAGTGGTGGGAGGACTGCAGCTCGTCCTACACCTGCAAAGCCGACTGGCACGCTGGCTGGGACTGCAGCCGCGGTGAGTGGCGGGGCCGGGCAGGTGGCGGCGCAGGGCGGCGCAGGCGGCAGAGGTGAGCTGTGCCGCCGGTGCCCGCAGGGAGGAACCGTTGCCCGGCAGGAGCCCGCTGCCTGCCTTTCCCCCACTACTTCCCCACACCGGCTGACCTGTGCGGAAAGATTTGGAGCGACCTCTTCAAGGCGAGCCCCGAGCGCCGGGGCAGTGGGCGATGTCTCCAGAAGTGGTTTCACCCGGCCCAGGGCAACCCCAACGTGGCCGTGGCCCGTCTCTTCGCCAGCCCTGCCCCGTCCTGCGAACTGCCCTACACCCTCACCGCCGTCGCTCTGTGTCTGCTGACCCTTTTCTGAGGGCCCATCTCCCCCCACTCACACTCCTGCGCTCCCACCCACCATGTGTCCCCACTCGGCCCTCCCATGACAGCAGCTGGGCTGGGGCTGCGTGGGACACTGAGGCTGCAGCGCCTGGTGCCCGAGCCCTGCGCATTTCTTCCCAGGCTTGACCTTAGCCAAGGGCCAGGGAGTGCCATGGTGACCCACCCCCTCCCGCCCTAGGGATGGGGCTCTGATGGGGCTGCGGGCCCTTCCCATCCACGGCAGAGCTGATGTCACAGTCTTGCCTCCCTTCCTGCAAGGATGTCTCCAATAAAGTGGCAGAGCCCGTGCGTCTCTCTGCGTGGCTTGCTGGTCTCTGCTCTGGAGGCCCGTATCCAGGGCGCACAGAGCGCGCCTCGGAGTTAGGTGATCAAGTTCTCGGTAACTGGCCGGGCATCCTCACAGCTCCTCTCTGAGGGCTACTTCCAGCACCCTGTTCTTCAGTAAGTGACACCATACCGAAGAGCCAAACCAGGGTGAGGCACGGGGCCACCCCGACCCCCAGCTTTGTTCCGGGGGACCAAAACCGTGAAGCAGCTACCTTAGCTGGTTTGAGGTTCCCTCTGCCTTTTGCCCCCAGAGCACAACACAGTGGTCTGGAATTTTAGAAACACAGCTTCTAATCTGGTCTTTCTATTTTCTATAAGACTTTTGGCAACTCCTCTGACCTTCCTGTAAGACTGTCTAGGTTTTTCTCTGTCCTGAGAGGAGTGAGGTGTTGGACCAGTTGATTTAACTTATAAAAATGAAGGGAAAAGGCACACCAGCTAGAAAATAGTGAGCACTTCTCAGGAAATACCACATCTGAAGCCATGAGGGGTTAGAACTGAGCTCCGGAACCCGGAGCCAGGCAGCCTCCCAGCCTCAGATGGTGCTTTGCTCACAACCCACCCACCCCCTTCCTTTTTTCTTTCAGTTTAATGTGAGTACAAACAACCAGGTCATAATATTCGAGTTTGTTAGGCAGAGTCCTTCTTGCGGTTATATCCCACACCCAAAAGGCGTGCCATATACCCCTACGCTGTGCCCATTGAGAGTACCCCAAGCCCCTCGTTCCCTCTTCCTTTTCCCCTCAATCCCCCTCCACCCAACTTGAATTGAAATGAGTGTGAATTAGATCTAGTGGATTCATGTTAGTATTGAGTACATTGGATATTTGCTTTTCCATTCTTAAGATACTTAGAATGTGTTTCAACTCCAAGTTAATACAAAATATGTAAAATCACCCTCTTTATTATGACAGAAGAGTATTCTATGGTATACATATACCACAGTTTGATGACGGGCATTTAGGTTGTTTTCTTGCCTTGGTGATCATAAATTGTGCTGTGATAAACTGGTGCAAATGTCCTTATGATAAAATGATATTTTTTCTTCTGGATAAATGTCTTGTAATGGGATTGTGGGGTCAAATGGGAGCTCTAATTTGAGTTCTTTGAGGATTCTCCATACTTCTTTCCAAAGAGTATTAGTTTGCAATCCCACCAACAGTGTATAAGTGTTCTACTCTCTCCACATCTGCCCCAGCATCTGCAACTTTGGGACTTTGTAATATGAGCTAATCTTACTGGGGTTAGATGAGAACTCAAGGTGGTTTTGATTTGCATTTCTCTGATGATTAGGGATGATGAGCATTTTTTTCATATGTTAGCCATTGGTCTGTCTTCCTCATAGAAGGTTCTGTTCATGTCTCTTGCCCAGTAAAATATGGGATTGTTGGCTCTTGATTAATTTGAGTTCTCTATAGATCCTATTTATCAAACCTTGGTCAGATTGATAATATCTTTTCTCATTCTGAAGATTGTCTATTTGCTTTGATTATTGTGTCCTTAGCTAGAAGCATTTCAATTTAAGTCCCATTTATTTATTTTTATTGTTGTTGTGATTGCCACTAAAGTCTTCATCATAAAATCTATCTCCAGGCCAATTTCCTCAAGAGTTTTTCCCATACTTTCTTTTAGGATTTTATCATTTCATGTCTTAGATTTAAATCTTTTATCCATCTTGACTCATTTTTTGTAATGGTCAAAGGTGCAGGTCCAGTTTTAGTCTTTTATATGTGGTTATCCAGTTCTCCCCACACCATTTATTGACTAGGGATTCTTTTCTTCAGTGTATGCTTTTGTTTGGTTTATCAGTTGGCTTTAGCCAGGTGGCTACAAGAGACTGGTTTCATCTCTTCATTTTCTATTCTGTTCCAAATGTCTGTGTCTCTATTTTTGTGCCATTACCACACTGTCTTGATCACCCTGGACTTACAGACTAAAGTCTGGTACAGTGATACTTCTTCTGGCTTTGTTTTTAGTACTGAAAATTGCCTGCCTATATGGGTGGTTTTCTGGTTCCATAGGAAACAAAGAGCTATTTTTTCTGGTGCTGGTATTTTAATGGGGATTGCACTGAATCTGTAGATGGCTTTGGGTAGCATAGACATTTTAACAATGTTGACTCTTCCCAGCCAGGAGCATGGTGAACCATTTGTTAATGTCTTCTGCTATTTCTTTCCTTAGGGCTTCATAAGAGATCCTTTTGTAGAGATCCTAACCTCTTTTGTTATGTACATTTCTAGGTATTTCATTTTCTTTGAAGCTACTGTGAAGGGAATTGTGTCCTTCATTAGCTTCTCATCTTGGCTGTTATTGGCATATACAAAGGCTACTGATTTGTAGACATTGATTTTTTATACCCTGAGATGTTACTATACTTTTTAAAAATCACTTCCAGGGGACTTGTGGTTGAATTTCTGGGGTTCTCTAAATATGTCCTATCATCTGCAAAGAGTGAAAGTTTGACCTCTGCCCCCATTTGGATGCCATTTATATCCTTTTCTTGCCTGATTGCATTGGCTCGAACTTTCAGCACTATATTGAATAGTAGTGGCAACAGAGGACATCCTTGTCTGGTTCCATTTCTAAGTTAGAAAAGCTTTCAGTTTTACTCCATTCAGTATGGTATTAACTGTGGGGTTTTTGTCACTTCCTTCTGGTCAAGTGAATAATACAAGAAAAGGACATTTCAATTCTAAATATATATTCACCTAACTTAAATACTCCCAGATTTATGAAACAGAACTTGATTGGTCTTGAGCAATATGATATCACATAATACCATATGTGGGAATAAAAGCTGAGGACTTTAACACCCGTCTGGCAGAACCAGACAGATCCTCTAAACAGAAACTAAACAAAGATACAAGAGACTTAAATGTGAGTCAACAAATGAGATTAGTAGACATATACAGAATACATGAATATATGTTCTTTTCAACAGCCTATGGAACATACACCAGGGGCTCCCACTTCTAATCCTTTCTGGATTTAGCTATGAAAACATTGCAAAAAGTGGCTTATCTTTTTTGCCACACATTAACATTTTTGCTCTCTGTTGTGTTAGAATTTTTCAACTTAATCTCCCAATCTTTTTAATTTTAGCAATCCATTTTTAATTTTCAGGAGAGTTTTTTTTCCTTGTTGTTTTTCACAGCCCACTGTTTTGGTTTCGTAGATGTACTATCTTCTCAGAACTCACCAAAGATCTAACTAGAATGTTTTTAAGCTTGTTTCAAGTGTCTGAAGGACAGGTGTCCTACAAGGTCAGTTGGTTCTATTTTCTTTATCTTCTGTATGCTGCTGCTTTTCTCTGATTCTGGTGGCTTCAGCAGTCATCTATACTGAAGAATGAAGGGCTGTGTTGATTTTTATAGCTATCTGGATATGGATTCCCTCCATGGTTGTATATGTGGTTATTCATTCCTCTGAATAGCAAAGCTATTGGTTTGTTCTGTGTATGTGGAGAGGGTTTGTTGATTGGAAATAAACAAAAAGCACCCAAACGAGAACAAGCAAAGGCTATTCAATCAGAGTCCGCAAGGGAGTCAGCCACCATCACTTGCAGTTGGCAGAGACTCAAAAGCCAAGCAGAGGAGTGGGAAAGCTTTAGTGTGGAAAAAAGAGAAGCTTCAGATATGTCCTGATAGGAGCTGTTAACGGGGGAATTAGTGGGCAAGCCACCTGGAAGCAAGACAATCTTATGTGATTGGTTAGGGGAGCATATTTGGGTTTTTCAGTTAGTACTTCATTGGAAACAGGGATGAAAATTGGAGAAGCTCACAATTATTAATGAAATCCTAGGTCTTTGGGGCTGATTGTTAAGGGGTTATCATTTGGCTTCCTGGACTAGTTGCCAGAGACAACATCCTGACTTCTACAAGATTGCCTTCCAGATGGCAGGCTGCCTTCTGTGTTGGTTCCTACAGATAATGGGTTAGAGTTCTATTTTTACGTGTGACCTGGCCATTAATCATCTGTATATGCAGCCTCACAAGCCAGAATAAAGATGGTTCTCTCTGGGATACTAATTCCCAAATGTGACACTTTAGCACTTCCCAGAATTTTATTTAGTGTTTTGGAGAAGACCCTTTCCAAGTTCTCTTATCCCAAGAGTTAGTTGGGTGACCTGAGCTCTTGATTTGAGCACAAGAAAGGGGAGTGGGGGATATGGATAGAATTTTTCTCTCTGCCCACCCCCAATACCTGCCAACTCTGAGTCCTGGGCCTTTCAGAGGCTCTTCCTGGCAGAACTCGTTCTTCCACTCTGGCTGCCTCCTCCTCTTCCTCTGGCCTCCCTGTTCCCTTTGACATGCTCTCACCTGCTTTCCATTGTCTAAATATTTGTTGAAATCACTTATTCACTGGTGATTTTCTTCATATGCCCTTGGTAAAGGAACATTGGGAAACAATCATTTTAGTGGGATCTCAGGTATTCCTTTCACCTCCTATAACCAGTACCTGCAGATTTTTAAGAAATGCAATTATTAGCTCAGTGCCTATAGCTCAGCAGTTAGGGTGCTAGCCACATATAACAGGGCTGCTGTGTTTGAACCTGGCCTGGACCTGCTAAAAAAAACAACAGTGACAACTACAAAAAGAAAAAAAAAGCCAGGCATTGTGGCAGGCACCTGTAGTCCCAGCTACTTGGGAGGCTGAGGCAAGAGAATCACTTAAGCTCAAGAGTTTGAGGTTGCTGTGAGCTGTGGCACCACAGCACTCTACCAAGGGTGACATAGTGAGACTCCATATCAAAAAAAAAAAATAGAAATGCAATTATTGTGTAAAGAGTACATTAAAAGAGAAGCAAATGGAAGACAAGGAGGCTGAGGGCAATGTGTAGGATGAATTTTCAGGAGAGAAATGAAATCGGAAAAGCAGATGCTAGGAGCCTAATTGGGAGATTTCTAGAAGGCTTGAAGCCAGGCTACAGAAGAGGCCCTGGCCCACAAAAGGGGAGATTAGGGAGCCGTTTGGAAGATAAAACCTATAAAAGTTTGGACCACATTTTTATATACTGTGCTGCAAAATAGGTATAAGGTGAAATGTGAGGAGAAAGAACTATCACAAAGGAACTGACAGCTTTGGATAACTCAACTCCAACGCTTCTGCTTATTTGGAAGAGGTACTTCCCCTGGGCTGGATTGTATAGGTCTTAATGGGAGGCAGATAGTAAAGAACATTCCTCTTCCAGAAGCAACCCAGTCACATCCACTGTGGGAACATCAAATCCTACTCAAATCCTTTCTAGCAGAGAATTCTGGAAAGTCCTGGGTGGCAGATGACAAAAACAAAATAGCCCACTTTGTGTGAGGGTGAGGGTTTAAGCTCCTCCTCCAAGTAACTTTCCCCTGTGATACCTCCTACTGAGCATGGGGTTGAAGCAGCCAGACATTCTTTGTTCCCAGACCACCTCTTTTGTCTGAAAAAGGAGTGCTAAGCACCACCCCCACCCCGTTCCTCCCAGTCCACTTCCACTGACATTCTCCACAAAAATGACTGCTTCATTAGGTGTTTCCCAATGTCCCATTTCTTTTGCTATTGTGGGACCCAGACTTGGAGATTATTTTGGCATCCCAGGCTGGTAACTCTCATGTCAAGTCACTCCCACCCCCACCCCCTGACCTTGAGAGCCCTTGAGCCCTTAGCTTGAGTGTCCAGTACCTTCTTGCGCCCCAAGGGGGCGCTCTTCCTGCCAGCACCACCAGGTGCCCTCATGTTCCCCCTCTCTGTTTTGCTCACATCCATTTTCAGATTTACTCTCCCACAGAATCAGAAACCACCTTTAGTAGTGCTTTTGACGCAAATAAACCAAATAGAAACATCTGAAGGAAGAGAGAGGGCTTCCCAGGGAGGAGGGGCTGATGGTGGGCAGGATGTCGGCATGGAGTCATTTATCAGACAACTGATCTGAAGTGCAGGACAGGAGACTAGAATCTTGGGCTCACTTTTCTAGAAGTGTCACTTGGAGCTTTGGAAGTACATGAATTGTCTGAGAAAAATGCAGAAAGAGAAATTAAAACTTGTAGGAGTCTCTCTGACACACCTTCAGCTAAGAAGTGACAGAGAATGGAGTCAAAAAAGATGCAAGGAAGAAGTGGAAGCCAGTGGAAAGAGGAAGAAAGAGCTGCATTTCCAAGGAGCAATGTTAAATTCAGAGTTGCCATCCACATATTAATTCACGCATAAATAGTCACTGAATTCTTACTCTCTGCTGGACACGGTGCTGGTCCTACGAATGACTAAGTATACACATGAGCAATCCAGGCCGGGCACAGTGGCTCATACCTGTAATCCTAGCATGGGAGGCCAAGGCGGTGACTTACCTGAGATCAGAGGGTTGCGACCAGCCTGAGCCAGAGCAAGACCCGTCTCTTAAACAACAAAAAATAGCCAGGCATTGTGGCAGGTGCTTGTAGTCCCAGCTACTTGGGAGGCTGAGGCAAGAGAATCGCCTAAGCCCAAAAGTTTGAGGTTGCTGTGAGCCACGATGTTGCGGCACTCTACCGAGAGTTACAAAGTGAGACTCTTGTCTCAAATAAATAAATAAATAAATAACAAATGAAAAAAACATACAGTTCAGGAAGCAAACTACTATCCACAGTATGTAGTCCAGGAAGCCAAAGAATCACCCCTACAATAATAGACCCCAAATAGCCAGGCGTTGTGGTGGGCACCTGTAGTCCCAGCTACTCAGGAGGCTGAGGCAAGAGAATCGCCTAAGCCCAGGAGTTGGAGGTTGCTGTGAGCTGTGAGCTGTCTGATGCCACTGCACTCTACAGAGGGTGATAAAGTGAGACTCTGTCTCTACAAAAAAAAAAAAATTATAGACCCCAAATGACCAAGAATTGATTAATAACTGCCAGCTTATTTTTGCTGCCTGCTTCCAACATAGGACCAAGCAATCACATGGATACCCCACCTCTACTTAACCTACTTACCGCTTACCCTGCCAATAGCCTCTGATCCAGGCAGACCTGAAGCCTTCCTTTCCCCCCACTCGAATGCTTCCTGTCACTCCTGTCTGCCTTGAATCTTTGCCAGATGCAAGTGATAGTGGCTGACTCCTTTGAAAGCTTTAATTAAATAGCCTTTTCTTGCTCTCATTCATTTCTACCAGATGTAATAATAAAGTAAACGTCTTCTGGCCTCAGGGACCTTATACTGTAATGAGGAATGCAACAATAATAAAAGTAGACAACAAAAATTAAAAGGATTGCAAATAAGATGACCACTAGAAACGAAACATACAAGGAACCCAAAGAGGGTTGAGGAGGTGCTAATTTAGATGACATAGCGAGATTTTATATATATATATATATATATATATTTTTTTTTTTTTTTTTTTTTTTTTTTTTTTTGAGACAGAGCCTCAAGCTGTCACCCTGGGTAGAGAGCCGTGGCATCACAGCTCACAGCAACCTCCAACTCTTGGGCTCAAGCAATTCTCCTGCCTCTGCCTCCCAAGTAGCTGGGACTACAGGCACCTGCACAATGCCCAGCTATTTTTCAGTTGCAGCCGTCATTGTTGTTTGGTGGGACCGGGCTGGATTAGAACCCGCCAGCTCAGGTGTATGTACCTGGCGCCTTAGCCGCTTGAGCCACAGGTGCCGAGCTGACATAGCTATATTAAAGGAGGAGGTAGCTTGGGAAAACATTTGGAAGGTTGAGGGGCATGTTCATAAGATAAATGGAAAGTGCTAGTGGAGATGAAGTTAAAAGAAGGCAGAAGAGCTGAGGGCATGTGTTCAAGGGGTGTATGTGCCCCAGGGTTAAGGACAAAGACTGGTGGAGGCTGGAGGAGAAGAGAGAAATTTTAAAAAGTGATTTCAGAAATAAAATACTTCAAATCTAAACTGTGGAGTCAATGAACATTGAAGCTTTGCCACCTGCTGAGAGTTTAGAAGCCTGATCCTCTGGGCCAGTGGGAGCCTTCTGGCCACGCTATGCAGCCTGGGGAAGCTGCTCCTCATGTCCAGCGTTCCAAATTCACAATCCAGGCGCTTGTCTATCCTCAGCCATATGGTAAGTATAAATGTTCCAAAGGCTCAAAGTCCACGCAAGGGTGATTCAAAAACTGACACAGGAGTACTTTCAGGGTCAGGACATTTTACGAATTAGAGACTAAAATTTAGCACCAATGGAAAAGGAAAAAACAAATTCATTTCTGCCTTTTCTGAGCTCTGCATCTGTCTGCAGAGACAGGAGATGTAGTTCTGGATCCTAGAAGAGCCATAGATCGTAAAACTTGTAAAGTCAGGCCCTCTGCCTGGGTCATACAGGAAGGCTGTGATGCCTTTAATTCGAAGGATAGCCTGAGAACAAGGAGCAATTTTCCCTGGGATTAGAATCTGGCACCTTAGCACAAAGCTCAGGGAAGCCAGATCATAGATAGGAACAAGAGGCAAGAAGAAGGGGCCCAGTTCTCCTGGAGAGCTAAGTTTACCTTATCCGCCATGAACATAAATCAAATGTGGTTCCCCTCCCCCTCCCACAGCAACAAAATAGCCATAGCAAGAATGGTGCTATTGCTATGGTTTTACTGTTAAGTAAGAGTATAATATCACCATAAGTTCTTAACCCATTTTCTAGCCCAGGAAGGCTCCCAGGTGAAGTAGAAATATTTGTCTTGCATGCAACTTAATAATTCTTTTTAAAAAACTGAAAAATTGATGATGTGTAAAAGTAATGAGTATGCTGGAAATTTGGGTGAACATTTTCATTTTTTTGTTTGTTTGTTTTTGTTTTTTTTTAGAGACAGAGTCTCACTTTATCACCCTCGGTAGAGTACTGTGGCATCACACAGCTCACAGCAACCTCCAGCTCCTGGGCGTAGGCAATTCTCTTGCCTCAGCCTCCCGAGTAGCTGGGACTACAGGCACCTGCCAAAATGCCCGGCTATATTTTCATATTTTGATGAGAACTTTCTGAGGCAGTAGCTATAAGTAAAAGATTAATAGATTTACTAATATTTTTAAAGGAAAGGGGAAGAAAATTTTTTAAACACCATAAACAAAATTAAAAGATAATGCAAAATAGGAGAAAATAATTACAACATAAACATGCAGATGTTAATGTTTCTAATACAAGAGTGTTTTAAAATATGAGTAAAGGATATGTGTAGGTTATCATTCAGAATAAAATTTAAACTCCTGCCTAGCTTTCTGACCTCAGTTCATGAGACTTTCTCCTGCCTACCACTCTCTAGCAACCTGGTTCTCAAACAGACTAGGATCTTTTCCATCTAGGAACATTTTCATCTGCTTGTTTCTAATCCTGTGATGCTTTTACCTCCTATCATTGATGACCTACTTTTCTTCACCATTTGGATTTCAGTTCAAATATCACATTTTCAGAGCATTCTGCAATTACCCAATTTAGAAAAGTCTCCACTCCAAGTTGTACTCCATCATGTCATCTTGTCCTATTTTTTAATAGTTGATTTCACCATCTGAGAAAAGGAAAAAACAGCACTGTGTGTGCGTGTTCGCTATATCTCCCTACACTCCCATTAGAAGGCACGCTCCATGAGGGGAGAAACTCATCTCTCGTGTCTGTCGCTGTACCCCAACACATAGGACATTTCCTGGCATGTAACAGGAGCTCACCAATTTTTTTTTTGAATGAATAAAGAAAAATGAGAAAAACATAGTCAATAAATGCAAGTAAAGGTTTGGTTCCATGAGTAGTCAGGGAAATGCAAATTAAAACAATGAGAACCTTTTCAACCAATTAGACTGGCAATGATTTTTAGAAAATATGATACTGTCTGCTTCTGGGAATATAAATTGGTTGACACTTTATGGAAGGTAACTTGGTAAAATGTGTCAAAATTTTAGATTTTCCAATCTTTTTAATCATTAATTCTACTTTGATAGTTGAGCATTGTGGCTCACATCTATAATCCTAGCACTTTGGGAGGCTGAGGTCAGTGGATTGCTTGGGCTCAGGAGTTGGAGAGAAGCCTGAGCAAGAGTGAGACCCTGTCCCTATCAAAAATAGAACAACTAGGGGCAGTGCCTGTGGCTCAGTGAATGGGGCACCAGCCCCGTATACCAAGGTTGGCAGGTTCAAACCCAACCCTGAACAAACTGCAACAACAAAAAAATAGCCGGGCATTCTGGTGGCAGCCTATAGTCCCACGGGAGGCTGAGGCAAGAAAATTGCCTAAGCCCAAGAGCTAGAGATTGCTGTGAGCTGTAACACCACAGCACTCTACCAAGGGTGACAAAAATTGAGATTCTGTCTAAAAAAAAACAGAACTAGCTGGGCATTGTGATACACACCTGTAGTCCCAACTACTTGGGAGACTGAGGCAAGAGGATCATTTGAGCCCAAGAGTTTAAGGTTGCTGTGAACGATGATGCCATGGCACTCTACCCAGGGCAACACAGTGAGACCCTGTCTCAAAAAAAAAAGAAAGAAAGAAAGAAAGAAATTCTACTTTCTTCTTTCTTGAAAAAATCCTATAGAAACGTTATTTATGCTTCAGAATAAAATGACAAACCATTAGATCCAAGAAGCAGACTAGGCAGTGCCCATAGCTTACTGGGTAGGATGCCAGCCACATACCCCAAGGCTGGTGGGTTCGAACCCAGCCTGGGCCTGCTAAAATCAACAATGACAACTGTAACAACAACAAAAATAGCCAAGCATTGGGGCAGGTGCCTGTAGTCCCATCTACTTGGGAGGCTGAGGCACAAGAATTGCTTAAGCCCAAAAGTTGGAGGTTGCTGTGAGCTGTGACACCATTGCACTTTACTAAGGGTGACATAGTGAGACTCTGTCTCAAAAAAAAAAAAAAAAAGGAAGTAGAATAAAAATCTTCATCACAAGGAACTGGAAGATAATACCAAACTAAATCATAATCAAATTCTCAAAATCTGTGATAAAGAAAAAATCTTAAAGAAAAAGAAAAAAGTCTTTAAGCAGAGGGCTAAAAAGGATTTGATACAAAGGAGCAAAATCAAGGATAACAGTATATTTCTCATGGAAAACAATGCAAATGAGATGACAGTGGAGTGACATCTTTAAAGTACTGAAAGAAGAAAACAGTCAACCAATAACTCTATACCCAGAAAAATATCTATCATGAAGTAAATTCTGTTCCTCCAACATTCCTATGCTGAAGTCCTAACAACCCAGTATTTTATAAAGTGACTGAATTTGGAAGATGGAGATAATTAAGAGATAATTAAAATGAGATCATGTGAGTAGGGCCTACTCCTATTTGACTGATGTGATTATATGAAAACAAGGATAGGACACAGTCATAGACTGAGGGACAACCATGTGAAAACACAGAAAAAAATGACCATCATCAAGCCAAGGAAAGAGGCCTCATAGGAAACCAAACCTGCCAAATCTTGATCTTGGACTTCTAGCCTCCAGAAGTATGAAAAAATTAATTTCTGTTGTTTAAGCTACCCATTCCATGGTATTCTGTTATGACAGTCCTGGAAAATTAATGCAATATCTTTTTTAAATGAAGATATAATAAAGACTTTCAAGGTATAAAAAAATAAAAATAAAAATCACTATCAGACTCAGGCAATAAAAAATGTTGAACAGGCAGAAAGAAAATGATAGCTTAAAAAACAAATCTACACAAAGGAATGAGGAACATTGGATAAATGAACTACATGGGTAGCTATCTGGGGTGTTAAAAAGTATTTAAATCTCACTAAAAGATTATTCACTATTTAAACAAAATTATAACAGTGTAGCATGGGGTTTATAGCATGTGTAAAAGTAAAATCTATGACAATCATAGCACAAAAGCTGAGATGGGAGAAATAAAAGTATTATATATTATTGCATTGTGCTCATACTATACGTGAATTGGTATAATAAGACTTGGGGGCTAAGATTGTGATTAAGTTAGAAATAGTATATAATACAAATACTAAAACAACAACAACAACAATAAAAAACTCAAAATAGTTGTAACTAATTTTAAATGAGATAAAAATTGATTCATAAAAAAATACAAAAGAAGTCACAGAAAGAGGGAAAAGAAGATGAAATCAATAGAAACTACATATAAAGATCTTAAAACTCACCATATCAAATCTAACTGCTTAAATAACAGAAATAAAATAAAATACATGAAGCAAAAACTGATAGAACTTGGGCAGTGCCTGTGGCTCAGTGAGTGGGGCACCAGCCCCATATACCAAGGGTGGCAGGTTCAAACCCAGCCCCAGCCAAACTGCAAAACAAAAAAATAGCCAGGCTTTGTGGCAGGTACCTATAGTCCCAGCTGCTTGGGAGACTGAGGCAGGAGAATCGCCTAAGCCCAAGAGCTGGAGGTTGCTGTGAGCTGTAACGCCATGCACTTTACCGAGGGTGACAAACTAAGACTCTGTCTCTAAAAAAAAAAAAAAAAAAAAAACTGGTAGAACTGAAAGGAAAAGTAGAAAACTCATAATTTTAGTCAGAGAAGCCCATAACCCCTGGCTCAATAAGTGGTACAACATGTAGGTAGAAAATCAGGATGTAGGAGACATGAATGAATTCATGTCTAATGAATTTGACCTAATTGACATTTCTATCATACTCCACTCAAGAATAGGATAATATATATTATTTTCAAGTACACACACAGAATATCTACCAATACAGACCATATTCTGGGCCACAAGACAAGTTTCAATATGTTTGTAAGAAATCAAGTCATACTAGGTTTATTCTTAGGTCTGCTACACAATAAAATGAGAAATAAAGAACAAAAAGATCTCTGAAAAATCTCCCAAGTATTTGAAAATTAAATTAAATACTGTACTTTGAATAATTGATCAAAACATAAAAGAAATATTAGCTATTATTTTATACCAAATGAAAATTAAAACGCAAAATATCAAAAAGTCATGAGATGCTGCTAAAGCAGTACTTAGAGGGAAATTCATAGCAACAAATATCTATACTAGAGAAGAAAAAAGTGTTAATTTAATTAATTCATCTTCTGCTGTAAAAAAACTATTTTTTAAATAGAGCAAATTAAACACAAAGGAAGTAGAAGGAAAAATAATACTAAAGGTCATAGTAGAGATCAATGAAAGAGAAAACAGAAAAAATAGAAAATCTGTAAGATTAAAAGCTGCCTCTTTAAAATAAAAACAATGGTTCTTTCACCACAAATAATGCAGACTTCTCTTCAAGACTAAGCCTTCTCTGACACTATTGAAATTGGCAGCACCTGTGGCTCATCGAGTAGGGCGCTGACCCCATATACAGAGGGTGGCAGGTTCAAACCCAGCCCCGGCAGAAATGCAAAACAAAAAAAATAGCTGGGTGTTGTGGCGGGCACCTGTGGTCCCAGCTACTCGGGAGGCTGAGGCAAGAGAATCGCCCAAGCCCAAGAGTTGGAGGTTGCTGTGAGCTGTGTGACTCCACGGCACTCTCCCGAGGGTGGTAAAGTGAGACTCTGTCTCTACCAAAAAAAGAAAAAAATAGGTACAAATCTTTTTATCTATCTCTCTATATGCAGAAACTTACATAAGTATGTACGTGCATTTACTCATAATTATGTGTTGCCTTCATTTCATTCAATAAAATATATCATAATTAAAGCAATCCTGTATATATATGTATATATGTATGTATGTATGAGTATAAATAAGTATATATTTAAAGCTGTTTCTAAAATAGAACCATAAAATTGACAATTCTCTAGCCAGACAGATCAGAAGAAAAAAAGAAAAGACACAACCAATATTAGCAATGAAAGAGACAACATCACTCTAGATTCTACAGATGTTAAAGTAATAATAAACAACCTGTGCCAATAAATTAAACAACATAGATGAAATGGATGAATTTTTTAAAAGGCAAAACCCACCAAAGTTTATTCAAGAGGTAATAGATAATCTGAATTGCCCTATACCTAATAAAGAAACTGAAGTTGCAGTTAAAATTTTTCCTACAAAGAAAACACTAGGTCCAAATGCTAATTATAACAAACATTTAAGGAAGAAATAGTACAAATTCTACTCAAACTTTTCTGGAAATTCAAAGGAAACAAAATATATACTTCTTGGTGTATTTATTTTTAATTTAATAACCTTCATCAGCACTCTTTTATTGAAGCATAAAATGCAATGTGAATTATTACCCAAGGAAGATAGAGGTCTGAAAGGATGCAAGAAAAGTCATCTTGGATGAAATAGAAAATGGAGGTAGACCTTCACCAAAGTCCCCTGCTACAAGGAAGAAGGGAAGAAAATTCCTGCAAGAGAGAACCACGCTCTCTCCCGGCACTGTCAACAGCTCACTGGTAAGGAACATTTTCTACATTTCATGAAGGTCTTACTACTATTTCCAAATTGAAGAAAAGTCCCTAGCCAATAGCAATTTTTATTCCACGTGGTGGATCCCAGCTCCTTAGTGTACGACCCTTTATGGAAGTTCTCCCAGGTGCTCAGTTCTGTGCTGGGAATTTCCAAAGGTAACATTCTTTCTATCCTTACAGCCCCTTCTGTCTTAGGAAACACCCTCAGGTACGATGTACCAAAGCCCCAAGTTTCTTTCACAGGTCAGGAAAGGCCAGGAAATGAGGTGAGGAGGTCAAACCAACCATGACGAGATTCAGGTCAGGTGCACTCATCAAGGTAGCCCAAGTAGCAGGTACCTCCTTTACTCTCTCCCACAAATTATGTCTCTGATCACCTACCAGAAAGGGAGAAACGGGCAGGAGGAGGCCCTGAAATCCATCTGACTGTCCTCACCAGTGGGCCGTGGGTCTAGGGTCCCCTGAGCTCTGCAGTTAAGTTGTTTCCTGAGCCTAGTGGATGATCACTAAGTGATCCCTCCCTTCCTGCTTTCCCACTTTCCCTTCCTCACATTCTGATGCGGATTCAAGCCAATAGTGACGGTCAAAAGCCACATGGAGTCAGGAAAGAGTGATGAAAAAGAAATTGATTGCCTCCCCCTTGATGTGGCTTTTGGTCATTGAATAACAGAAAAAAGCCTTATTGAGTAAAGCTTCAAAGATAGGCTATTTCCTAACTCTTCTCTTTTCTTCTCTTTAAGGCCTCAAATACCTTGCCTGACTCTCCTTTCAGAATAAACAATACCTCGTTCCCATTTGGCGGCTTTAGAGTGTCATAGCTGCAGGCATGTGACTGTCGGGCAGCCTTCTGGTCCAGCAGAACTGGTCTCAGGTTCTGCTGGGAAGTATGAGTGGGGAGGAGGGGAACAGTGGGACATGGAACGCTGGGAGGAGGGGAGGTTTCCACTCTGGGCTGTAGTTTTTGTTTTGCAAAGGTACCTGAAATGAAAAATATTACACGACCACAGGAATTCTTTCTTCAAAATCCTGTCTCCAACATGAGCAACTACAAGCTTCTCTCCTCTGGCCTAGTTCTTAGAGATCAGTAATGCAGGCTACAGATAAAGACCCCTTCACCAACCCTTGGTTACAATGCAGTTTCCTCCCACAGTCTGGCAATGAAGAGCTCCATAACTTCATTCTGAACCGGAGTTTATCTTTTGAGCACTGGAGAAAGGAATAATTTCTACCCCTGTCCCCCTCAGGTAGATTAAAGATTCCAGTCAACCAGCAGTAGTCACAAGGCAAGCTACAGAGAAGGCGAACTTGCAGAGTGGGGAAGGGAGAGACGACTGATCATTCAGCATCCGGGGTGCTGCTCCCAATGCTTCTGCAGGAGCATCCCGAACAGTGTGGCCCCCAGCAAGGCTGGGCTTCCTGGGGTGACCAGCAGGAGGCAGCAGAGGAAGAGGGCTCTGGGGAAAGAGAGAAAAACACCCAAGAAAACAACCCAATGAGAACAGAGGCTGTTTATTCAGAGGTTCCTATGACAACCAGGTCAGCCACCACCCTTTTGGAAGAGACAGGCAGGAGAGTGGGAGAGCTTCTTAGTGAATAAAAAGGTGGGTGAGACTTTCAGATACGCTCTGATTGGAGTTTGTGGCATGGAGAAGCTGGACGCAGGATCATTAGAAAAGGAGCAATGGTGGAATTAAGCTGGAGAACATATTTGGATTTCTGTGCTTGGTCCTGAGTTGGAGGTGGGGCACAGAATAAGGAAGCTGGCAGTCGTTGGCCAAGTCTTCACCCTTCTGGAACTACAGCTGCAGAGGCTGTAGTTTGGACTCCTGGTCTGATTGGTGCACAAGTTCCTTGTAATAGACGGTCTAGTCGTGGTCTATTTGTATATTCGGCCCCTCTGAGCTTCAACACCACACTGTGTGCCTTCCTGTCGCCATCTAGGGGCCACCCACAGGAGGTAGACTTTGTGTCCTCGGGTCCTAGACCTCCCTGGAGGACACTCATGACCCATTTTGTGTAGCTGTCTATTTCTGTGTATCTTAGTCTGGTTTTGCTGCTAACAGAATACCTGAGACTAGGAATTTACAATGAACAGAAACACTGGCTGGTTCTGTGGTCATCTGAAGGCTCAGTAGGGAAGGGTCCTTATCCTTGCCCCCGCACAGCTGTCTTGCTCATGTGTTGTTGGCAGAATCCAGGTTTGGTGAGCGGTTGGACTGAGGGCGTCAGTTCTCTGAGGCCACTTTTCATTCCTCGTCACGTGTGTCTCTCCATAGGATGACAGACACAGCAGCTGGTTTCCGCAGAGTCAGTAAGCCAAGAAGAACCAGAGAAAGAAAATGCAAGCAAGATAGAAACCACAGTCTGTCGTAACCTAACCTCAGAAGGAACACCCAATCACTGCTGTCAAATAGTCTATTCATTAGAAACAAAAATTAGGTGTAGGCCCCAAAGATCTTCTCAGGCGTGTGAGGGGGATTGTATAAGGGGGTGAATGTGAGGAGGGGGCTCGTGGGTGGGCCATCGCTTAGAAGTGATCACAAAGTTCTGTCAGATACAGGTGTACCTTGGAGGTATCACAGGCTCAGTTCCAGACTACCACCATAAATAAAGTTATCGCGATAAAGTGAGTAACGTAGTTTTTTCAGTTTCTCAGCCCATGTAAAAGTCATGCTGCTGCCAGCTTGGGACGACTTCCACAAAGGCCATGTGCACTTGTCCTGCCTTTGCACTCCAGTTCCTCACTTAGTTTGGACGACCTCAGGCAAGACAGAAGGAAAAGGAGAAGAAAGGGGGAAAATTAAAGGAAAAAATGTTTACGGAGGGTCTGGAGTCAGGAGTTGCGCTAAGGGTTTTAGTCAGGGTTTCCAGAGAAACAGAAGGAGATAGAGAAGTGGGTAGATAGACAGACAGATAGAGATAACAGACAGATAGACATCGAAATACATGAGAGGGGATTTATTGGGAAAATTGACTCATGCTTATGAAGCTGGGAAGTCCCACGCAAGCTGGAGCCCTGCAGAACGCCAGTTGCACAGCTCAGTTCAAGAAGGAAGCCTCTGAACTGGGGCAGGCAACTGTGTAATTCTCAGTCTGAGGCCTAAGGCCTGAGAACCTGGGGAGTTGCTGGTGAGAGACAGAGAGGGAAGGAGAGGGAGAAAGAACTGCCTTTCCTCTGTTTTTGCTGTCCAGAACCCCATCTGGCTGATGCCTACCCACACGGAGGGCAGACCTTTCCCACCCACAAGCCAGTTTCCTCTGCAAATGCCTTCACAAACATGCTCAGAAATACATAACACTTTACCAGTTCTCTAGTCCTCAATCCAGTCGAGTTGACACTGGAATCAGCCATCACAGCATGCTGTCTTGTAAAGTTCAACTGTGGCCCACTGCCGCACACACTCCTTTGGCTCAACACCACCACCTGCGGGGGCTGGTGATCTCACGCCGCCCTACATACTCAGGACCCACAGGAAAAGCCTTGGGAGTCCTAGGCGTCCTGGGCAGTGCTCACCGAAGCTATTCACCAGTTTTGTGTGTTACTATCTGTCTGACTCCACCTGGGCTACTGAAAAAAAAACTTTAGACGAGGTTAAGTTACATATATTAATAATACAAATGTACTTCTCACAGTTCTGGAGACTCTGGAGGTTGAGAAGTTCCAGATCTAAGGGCCAGCAGATTCGGCGTCTGCTCCATAAGCCGCATTTCCTGCCATGTCCTCCTCCTATGTGGGAGGGGGAAGGCAGCTCCTCTATAAGGACACTAGTCCCATTCCATGAGGGCAGAACCCTCATGACTTGGTCATTTCTGAAAAGCTTCCATCTCTTGATACGATTTGTTCCAACCTGTAAATAAATGGGGAGACCCAATATTCAGCCTATATCATTAGTATTTATAAACTACAGTGTGTATAGACTCCAGGCTGAGTGGTCCATGCTCCTTTATTCTTTGATTTATTTCAGAATATTACAGGGGTACGAGCATTTTGTTTATGTGAATTGCTTTTGTACAGTTTGAGTCAAAGTTTAAAGTGTGCTGCCCATAACTTTTGCCACTTCCTGGGTCTTCTGTCTTTCACCTGTAAAAACTGAGATTGGAGAAGTGAATATCAGGTTGTGTCAATAGAATCTTAAGACTTTTTTTTCTCAGGTGGCCACAAAGAACTTGGGGGGAACAGTTCCATGCAAAGTCTCAAGTCTGTCTCAGAAAATAGAACTTTCACAGACACTTGTCATTACATTAGTGAGCATGTATGTAATGAGAATAAGGTGGGATTAGTCAGGCTAGGGCCGATATGACCCAGCTGGTCTGCCTGGTTTCCGACCTTCACCACATGTCTCCATTCTTATTTTGTAAATTTAGCTTCAACCTTACAATATCTATGTTGAGTAATAGAGGGCAATTAACTTTTGAAATGGAAATGTTGCAATAGATCATGAGTTATGCTGATTATTGTTTAAGATAAGGGTTAATATAGTTTTTGCTTTGAACTTTTATGTATAAAACTGTGGTTTGGGAAATGGAAGGGCAGAACAGTCTTAAAGAGGCAACTCTAGTGCCGGCCTTCTGATAATAAAACTCGTTGGACTTAATCCCTATCTCTGAGTTTGGCTGACAGGGACAGCTGGACCCTCTTCATCAGGGTCCTCTGTAGCAGTCCACCCATGCAATCTCTCCTCCATCCCACCACTAATACAACTCACACCCCCAGTAAACCCAAGGCGAGCCAGAGGACCTCTGATATTTGTCTACCTGGAAAGTTTCTTTCCTCCTTTCCGTAGTTTGCCAGAACTCTTGGACATTCAAATAATGTCCTTGCTTCTCCAATCATTCCTGGCACCTACCATAATATTTCAAATTCTACTTATCCAACATAAGAAATAATTTTGGAATAATTGTGGCCTATCAGGAAGGCCATAAAATACTGCAGATAAGAGGAAGTACAGATTGCGACAAAGGAAAGTAATTACATAAACAGCTTTAAAAGCTTTTCAGCCTTGGGGAAAATGTGACTCACTTGCTCTGCAAAATCACTCATTAGAACACAGAGTAGAACACAGAGTAGAGTAAGCACATTCTAAAATCTTTCGGTTTTCAGAGCAGTGAAAGGCTATTATGTTTGGAAATAGACTTCTGTAAAGACTAACATCTAACCTCCACAATTTCAATAAACATTAACATAAGCTTTATCTTCCTTGATCCTCTCCACAGCCCTGGGGAGGTCAGCATTATCATCTCCATTTTTTGAATGGGGTCACCAGGTCTGGGCTTTGCAGGAGCAAAGAAGGAAGATAAGGTAAGGGGGGAAGCTCCATAGGCAGGTAGCTTTTTGAAGGCAGCTGGGGCCATGAAAGTTTAATGAGGGCCTGACAGGTTCTGCTTTGAGCCATGTCAACATATGGCAGGAAAAGTGAATGAGAGAGACAGGCCGGCTCACGGGGGCAGCTTGGAGACCAATGGGTTATGCAGGGAGGCAAGCTAGGTGCTTTGGGTACAAAATTTTAAAGGAGCGCTCACCCTCAGGGTCTGCTCTGAGAACTGTCAAAATCTAATTGTTTCTTACTGTAATTTCAACTGTTTGCAGCTTATTTATGCTATGATTTCAACTCTTTGTAGCTGAACCGAAAAAATTCAGAATAAAATGAAATTAAAATGTTATTCTAAAATACTCACATCCCCATCCATTATCACAAGTAGCTCCACCTGTCTTTGGACTTTTTGGGAACAGCAATTCATTTCTTACTTTCAAGATCGTGGCCCAGTTGATAAAAACAAAATGTATTTTCAGGGGACAATAAAATAAAAATTATTCACTTCCAAGGAACAAAGGCTCAAAAATCATTTTTCTTAAATGGAATTCATGAAAAAAAAGACCTAGTTTGCTTTCCTAGCCATTGGGACCCTCTTCTTTGTGCTTTTTTCTAATTCTGTGCTTTTTATTCATGCTGAAGTTTGAGGCAACCTCAGATATGTCTATTTCCAGCACCATATGTTTCTAATGCCAAATATTCACCAAACAACTCAACTTTCATTATTGTACTTGCAGAAGAAGAAAAAACAACTTATTTGGTCCCACCAACATGAGGTAACATCTCTGACATTTTCAAAGGGCTTTTTTGGCTCTGTGGCTTATGGCAGAGTGGTTACGGCGCTGGCCACATACGCCGAGGCTGGCGGGTTCAAAACCGGCCCGGCCAACTGAACAATAATGACAACTGCAACAAAAAATAGCTCGGCGTTGGGGTGGGTGCCTGTAGTCCCAGCTACTTGAGAAGCTGAGGCAAGAGAATCGCTTAAGCCCAAGAGCTGGAGGTTGCTGTGAGCTGTGACATCACAGCGCTCTACTGAGGGTGACATAGTGAGACTCTGTCTCAAAAAAAAAGGGGCTTTATTTATTTATTTATTTATTTATTTTGCAGTTTTTGGCCAGGGCCAGGTTTGAACCCATCATCTCTGGTATATGGGGCCAGCACCTTACTCCCTTGAACCACTGGTGCCACCCCCCAAAAAGGGCTTTTTCAAGACTTTGACAAATCTCTCACAATGACACACATGAAAAATGTTTTATTAGCATCTGATTGCCCTCCAAATTACATTTCCATCAAAAGTCACCAGTTTCTATCTACAGTTTCACAATCTAATAGGCATTTCTTCACTCAATTTCATTTTTCTCTTAGTAATCAAATTGGGGCTGACTGGACACTCATTAAAAGTGCATTCAAATTCTCTTTTAGCTTTTTTGAGTACGGATCCTGTTCACATTACAGACCTGAGTCCTTTCCAACATTCCCCTCCGTAAAGTAGCTTGAACTTTGAATCTCTCTGACCAACCATAATAACTGCTATTAGAAAAGCTACTTTGGGCCTGGTGCAGTGGCTCACATCTATAATCCTAGCACATTGAGAGGCTGAGGCAGGTGTATTGCTCGAGGACAGGAGTAAGAGACCAGCCTGAGCAAGAGCAAGATCCTGTCTCTACTATAAATAGAAAAAGTAGCCGGGTGTTGTTAATTCCATCAATTTGAAAGGCTGAGGCCAGAGGATCACTTGAGCTCAAGAGGTTGAGGTTGATGTGAGCTATGATGATGCCACCGTAATCTACCCAGGGTGACAGAGAGAGACTCTGTCTCAAAAGAAATTTAAAAATTAAGGGTGGCACCTGTGGCTCAGTGAGTAGGGCACCAGCCTCATATGCCAGAGGTGGAGGGTTCAAACCCAGCCCTAGCCAAAAAAAACTGCAAAAAAAAGAAAAAAAAATTAAATTAAATTAGGTGGCCCCAGTAGCTCAGTGGGTAGGGCACTGGCCACATACACCCAGGCTGGAGGGTTCAAATCTGACTGGGGCCAGCTAATCAATAATGACAATTGCAACAAAAAAATAGCTGAGCTTTGTGGTGGGCTCCTATATTCCAGCTACTTGGGAGGCTGAGGCAAGAGACTGGCTTAAGCCCAAGAGTTTGAGGCTGCTGTGAGCTGTGACACCACAGCACTCTACCAAGGGTGACATAGTGACACTCTGTCTCAAAAAAAAAAAAAGGCTCAGCACCTAGTTGTGGTGCCAAAAAAATAGCTGGACATTGTAGCGGACACCTGTAGTCCTAACTGCTTTGGAGGCTAAGGCAAGAGAATCACTTAAGCCCAAGAGTTTGAGGTTGCTGTGAGCTGTGATGCCATTGCACTCTATTGAGGGCAACATAGTGAGACTCCGTCTCAAAAAAAAAAAAAATTAAATTAGAATTTAAAAAAGAAAAGCTACTTTGGTCATTTTTCATGGTAGATAATCCAAAAAAGTGATAAAACAAATAAAAGTTGAGGCAAATTATTTCTAATGATACCTGTTATGACTGAATGTTGTCACCCCCAAACCCATATATTGAAAACTTAACCTCCAATGCAACCATATTTGGAGATAGGGCCTTTTAACGTTAAATGAAGTCAAAAGGAGAAGGCCCTAATCTGGAAAACCAGTGTCCACATAAGAGGAAGAAATACCAGATCCCTCTCCTCTCTCTCTTCCTCACTCTCTCGTTCTGTCTCTCTCCCAGACTCCCTGTGTGCACACAGAATAAAGACCATATGGGGATGCAAGAGCAGGGACATCTATGAGCCAGGAAAAGAGCTCTCCCTGGACACTACCCCAATGCCACTTGATCCTGACCTTCGAAACTATGAGAAAATCAAACTTCTGTTGTCTGTTCGATCCAGCTTGCAGTTTCTCATTCCTGCTTGAGCAGACTAATATCACAGCACTAGCTGGACTTAAAATGATTATTTAACCAACAAAAGCAGGAAGTGGTGAGGGTTTGGCAAAGAGCCCGGGAGAAGTAAGGAAGTGCGGGGATTGTAAACTCACTAATTACTCATGGGTTTTCAGTGGCTATTTTTAATAGACTTTATTTTTTTAGAGTATTTTTACGTTCACAACAAAATTAAATAGAAGGCACACATTTCCTACATACCCTCTGACTTCCACGTGCACAGCCTCCCCCATTATCGACATTGTCCCCCAGAATGACACATTTGTTACAACAGACGAACCTCATTGTCATCCTCGGTCCCCAGTTTACCTTAAGGTTCCTTCTGGGTGTTGTATAATCTCTGGGTTTAACAGAGGTATAAAGATCCGTAGGTATCCACCACGACAGTATCAAACAAAGGAGTTTCATTGCCCTAAAAATCCTCTTAGCTCCAGTCATCCCTTCCTCCCCCAAACTCTGGCAACCACCAATCGTTTTCCTATCACCGTTGTTTCATCTTCTCCAGAACGGCATCTGGTTGGAATCACACAGTGTGCAGCCTTTTCAGACTCGCTCTTTCAATGAGTGAAAGTGTCCTCCATGTGTTTTCATGGCTTGATAGCTCGTTTCTTTTAGGCACTGAATAATTCTCCATTTCCTGGATGCACCACAGTTTAATCTCTCCCCTTGACCTCCTGAAGGACATTTTAGTTGCTTCCAAGTTTTGGTAGTTATGAATAACGCTGCTACAAAAACCCATGTTCAGGTTTTTGTAAGGACATAAATTTTCAGTTCCTTTGGGAAAATAGCAAAGGAGTGCAATTACTGGATAGTATGGTAAGATTATATTTAATTTTGTAAGAAATGCCAAACTATTCTCCAAAGTGGCTGTACCATTTTGCATTCCTACCAACAATGAATCAGAGTTCCTGTTGCTCCACATCCTCACCAGCATTTGGTGCTGTCGGTATTCAGAATTGTGCTCATTCTAACAGATGTAGTGGTATCGCACTATTGTTTTCTGAATGCTTCCATTTAACTATTAAACTCAAATTCTTTTGGAATTCTTACCTTGTTTGGGGGGAGGCCATAGAGAGCAGCAGATGGAAGGAGAGGAAACCAAACACAGGCTTCAGCTGTTGCCAACCACAGGGACATCAAGGTCAACTCCCTGCAAGACCAACAACAAAACTAATGTCTTCAGAGAAACAGAAAATCCAGAGTGTCTCTAACATACCATCATAATGTCCACCAAACAACCACTCGAAAATCTCTAGACATTTATTTAATCAGGCAATATAAATCAACCTTGAGATGACCTAGAGGTTGTAATTAATAGGCAAGAAAGTTTAAAACACTTACTAAACAAAAGTTCAAACATTTTAAAGGAAAATATATTCAAAAAAGATGAATAGATGAAGAATCTCTGCAAAGAAATAGAAATTACTAAAAAAAATCAAATAGAGGAAGGATGAGACTTCTCTAATGGTGGCATGAGAGGTCAGGTAATTCCTCTTAAAGATAACAATTATAAACATTGGATAAAATTATTAAAAACAACTATTTGAAGATACTACAAAAAGTCCAAACAATAGGCAGGAAATTGTGAAGAATTTACTCTTGAATGACCAATAATGTGCCAAGTAAGGGATGAGAATTTATCTTTCTGTCCTTTTGGAGTTTCCAACTTGCCAGACCCTGGGGATGAACCGTGGCAGCCTTGTCTTCTGGAAGGGACACAGAGAGGCTTCAGAGCAATGGAACAGCTGAAAATTTAAGAGGGAAATTCTGGAAATTAGAACACTACAGAAAGGCTGAGATCCCAAAATCTGAGTATAAATTTTGCCAAAATCCTTAACTTAACCACTAAAATATGCAAATACAGGGAGCCAGGGAGCCAGGGAGCAAGGGAGCCAGGCTTAACAAGGTAGAAGCTGAGAGCTGGGAAAAAAACCAAGCCCAGAAGTCCCACCACGATGACAACATAAGCCCACTGTTGCTTATCTCTCCCACTGACAACTAAAAACCCTAGACAAAATTCTAAGGCAACTACCTGAGAACTCTCAAAAGGAAATGTAATAATAGTAATCATAGTAAAATATAATAATAGTAAATAGTCTGTAAATACACAGATTGTACAGGTGAGTCAAAAGTAAGTTTCCCAGTTTTCTTGTTTTGTTTTCTTTTCTTTTTTTCTCCAGGTTTTTGCCTAGTTGCAAAGCTGCATGGTAAATCAGCATAGATAACCCCATAAATAATTATAGAAACCCCATAATTCTGGCCAGAGGAAGCTGACAAAGGGTTTCTGGGAGCTGGAGAACATGTGTGGATGGTGGTGATGATTGAAAGTGTCCTGATAAGAACCTGAAAGTGGAATAGAATGACCAGAGCCTGAAAATGGAATCTCCTAATTCTGCGGACAAACCAGCGTAGGACTTGGACTCACCCCTAAGCTTCAAGTGCATGGGGCAGACCCATAGAAACACATAAAAGTCATTAAGAACTAAACTAAAAAGTTTAAACCAACTCTCAAGTCTCAGACTAGCCAATTAGAAGCACAGACATGAAATAATCACAAAAAAGCAGATTTGAAAACTAAAGATCAAAACCACTCATTAAAATGAGTGTTATAGAATTATTATTGAGTCAATTTCCTACTCAAATAAAAAATTAACACTCCATAGAGGATTGTAACAGGGCTTGAGTCTAAACATAATATGTATTCAAATGGCTATGATACAGTCCAAAACTATATGACATACAAATGAGAGAGGGTACCTTAGAAGGGTGAGGTCTGGAGAACAGGTCTTCTCAAGGAGACCACAAGGATACACCTGCAGGGTCCTCTCCATGGTGACTCAGCTCTAGGGAATTTGTAAATTTAACTTCGTGGAACTTGGAAATTTCCACTTCTGTGAAATCCTGTAATTCTGTGGGGGCTGGAACAGCATCTCCCGCTTAATTCAAACTGGCCAATGAGTAAAGTACCTGTGGGTTGGAACTTTTTGACGGGAGATAAAAAGGGACAGACCGAGCCAGTCGGAGAGCGTGGCCATTTGGAATTCTTCTATGCCTTAAGCTCCCGGCCAGTGAATTAAGCCCTTCCTCTTATAAACATGGTGTTTGGGCGCTCTTTCCCTCTATTGCCTCGTCTTCCTGCAACATCTTTGGTTCCCTGACCGGGAAGCAAGATCAACCCTGGAGAGAACACACACCTGGTAGTTGCTGCCAATACTCTGGAAACCCACATGGGGTCCCCTGATCAGCCTGGGTGATGTGAACCACTGAGCGTGCCAGGGAGGCACCTTGGCCTCCCTGTGTGGATGCCTTGACTAAGTGGAGAAAGGACGCCCTTGGCAGGTCTTCAAGGAGTCAAACACCAGGAGGAACTGGCTTACAGGAACAGATACCTACACAGGGAGACATTTAAGGCAAGATATGATCAACCGGGGGTTCCCACCATTTGGGGGGACGGGGGGGGGTCTGATCAACCCTTGGGGCATTAGATTGCCAGAAGATCTGGTGAGAAGTATATGAGAGTGTGTGGATGTGGTGTGACTGAAAGATTCCAAGGGTGGAGTTGGGCCTCCCTTCACAGGGCCTAGGGGAGTGTTGGTTTGCCTCCTATGGCTAAGTGGAAGTTCCAGTGGGAAACAGAGGCTACCTAGGTTAAGAAATGGGTTGGAATTGTGTGTATGTGAGTCCTTGGAGAATGACTGAGACAGGTAACAATAGGTAGGGTATTGCCCCCACCCCACCCACTCCACAGGGTAAAATGATGGTGTGAGTGGCCCCTTCTTCCCTGCTCTAACTTTGACCCCTGACTATTCTGAGAGAAACTGGAAGTTCTAGGTTTTCTGCTTTCTGTCTTGGAAACAGGTCTAGTCTTTGGCAGTCACGTGGCCATGTGAGACTTAGGGGGGAAATGAAAAGACATCAGAAAGGATAACTGTGTTGTGGTTTTGTTACTGGAATTTCTTCAGTGAGTCCTTGGTTTCGGGGATTCGAAAATTGAGCCCATGGGCCACAGATCAGTGATAAAATAGGATTTTATTGGATGGAAGGGCATGCAGAGAGAGTGGAGAATGCCAAAGCTACTGGCAGGGGGGAGGAGGCCCAAGTCAGAGGTCTCCTTCATGGGTCCTTTATCTAAGGGTAAATAATTGGCCCTCAGAGATATTTTGGCCAGGACTTGGTAGATGGAAAAATGTCTTTACAAACTGAATGGGTGTTCTAGCAAATGAATGAATGCAGCCCCCTCAACTTGGGCAAAGTTATTAGGTCATTGCTGCGGTTTTTGCCTTGGAAGGGAATTAGGGTGTGGAATTTGGATGGCTCCACTCCCTACTCAGGGTGGAGCCATCCAAAATGTTTGGGGCTGCTTTTTTCATGACCTTGCTATGGCTTAGAAGGTATGGCCTGTAACATGTTTGTGCCTAGAGATAGGAGTCTGATGTCTGAGCTCACTTGAGCCTGAAAAATAGGAGTTCCCTGTCTCAGCCCTCAGTGGGAAAATCCTGTATCAATGTAATAGTTCATAAAATGTCTCTCATTTGTAAAATGTAATAATGTGGTTGTTTAAATTGTTGGGAAAACTGAGTCTTTGTCAAAGAAAATGATTCTTGCCTTTTAAACTTTCTAATTATCAGTTTGGCCAAGTGAATGGTTGTCTTCCTAGAAAACTATGATCCTGTTTTGAGGGAAGTGGCTTTTGGGAGTGAGAGAAATTTGACAGAGAAGAAAATGGCATTGTGTAAGGAAAGATAAATAAATTTTTATGTATGTGATAAATTTTGTTCTGAAACAGAATGGTTGTTTAAGAAAGTGAAAGGCAGGGCAAAAGTTAAAGAAAGTTTAGAATCTTTGTAGATTGTCTGTGAATGTTAAATGAAGCTCATAAAAGGGAATTTGTGAAGGAGTTTACATGTGATCCAGTTGACTATGTATTTCCTTTAAAATCTTTTGACTTGTAACTTTGTTTGAACAAACATTTTAAGCCTTTGATATTTGACAAACCTTCCAAAACCAAAACTCTAAATTTGATCTTGGCACCTATAACACAGTGGTTGTGGTGCTGGCCACATGCACCAAGACTGGTGGGTTCCAACTCAGCAAGGGCTAACTAAACAACAAAAAAACATAACTCTTAATTTGGTCTCTTTGAAATATTAAGACCACTGAAAACCTGAGAAAAACAAATTAGGCTTATTTGATTTGTTAAAAATGTTTAGGAAATATTGGGCGGCCCCTGTGGCTCAGCGAGTAGGGCGCTGGCCCCATATACCGAGGATGGCAGGTTCAAACTCAGCCCCAGCCAAACTGCATAAAAAAATAGCCGGGCATTGTGGCAGGCACCTGTGGTCCCAGCTACTTGGGAGGCTGAGGCAAGAGAATCACCTAAGCCCAAGAGCTGGAGGTTGCTGTGAGCTGTGATTCCACAGCACTCTACAGAGGGCAATAAAGTAAGACTCTGTCTCTACAAAAAAAAAAAAGTATAGGAAATATTGTCAAATATGAAGTGGTAATTTTCTATGGATTATAGTTATATGTATGTTCCAATCTTATAAAACATTGCTCTATCCTAATGTATGTTGGCAGTAATAATTTTAATTCATCTAAAAAAATTTGTTTTGTAACTGGCTGAGTCCAAAGTTTGTCCTAAAAAAAAAAAAAAAAAGGAAATATTAAGCGAGGCTGACGAATTCTCTCAAATTCAAATTCCTAATGTCTTTGAAAATTGAGTACCTTCAGACTAAAAGCAGATTTTTAGAACTTTGATTAAAAAGCTAACATGTCTATGAGTATTGCTAACCTAACTTCAAACAGAACAGAAATCAGTTACATGGAACTGGGCTAGTTTGTTATGGCTTTTTGTTTGAAATATTGTTGATTCTGTCTGTGTTCTGCTTTCCAGAAGTCAAGAAAACCATTTTCTGTCTTTGGAGCTATTTGTATTTTTTAAATAAATGCATGTACTTATGGACAGAATTTGAAACATATACTTTTTTCTCTCTCCTTAATTTCTTTGGAATTTAAAGGAAATTTGTAAGTATTCTTAATTTCTGACAATATAGTTACTAGCATAAGTTCAATAAGAATCTGTTTTGTTCTATATGACATGTTGAAGGCACTGGTTATTTTACCAAGGCTTTGGCTGGAATAGCATCTCCAGAGATGTCCAAACTACATTAAGGAATTAAGGTTGACTTTATAAGGCCAATAAAAAAGCCCTTTGGAAAAACTGGCCAGATACCCATCCATAATGTTTCCTGATCTGTGGTAAGTAACAAAGGTCACTTTCTGACAGGTCTGGGGATTGAAATGTGCTTGGGAACTTCAAGGGAAGAGGACTTTACCCAATGCATACAGATATCTAACGGTACAGATGAAACCTGGGCTCATGGAAAGCTTTCAAGTCTAACCTGAGATTCCTTATAAAAGGTTCTAGCAAAGACAATTTTAACGGAAAGGAAAGCCTAGATGACTAATAATTATTCTTGCTGCACTTTATGCAAATAATCAGATCCAGGATACTGAAGGTACAGTTTATTTTAGCAACTGAGTTGACTCTGCTGTAATTTATCTTTAGTGGAAAGAGAAATCAGAGAGAGAAAAATGATTTAAAAGGAGAAAAGAGGCTGTGGCCCACCTATATTAAATCCCAGTTTTGTTTCTGTACTATCAACTCAAAAAATGAGACATAACTGTTTTAGTAAACTGATCTGTTAAATGGGACTGAGAGACTGGCCAGAGTTTATAGAATGATATACAGTAGCTGTATTTGCTCTGAAACCTTAAGACTCAACAAAGGTCATTTTTCTAGTGTTGGCTACACTGGAAAAATTTGTGCAGTATTAAATGTTATCTGCTGTGTCTATATATAGATACCTCAGGAAAAGTTGGGACCTTAATGAGAATTTTCCAGTAAATGGTGTAAATGTAACACTGCATCCTACTGTGCCTAATCCATATACTTTGCCGAGGACTTAAAAGATGCCTTTTTCAGTATAAGGCTGGCTCCAGAAAGTCAGAGGCTGTTTGCTTTCCAGGGGGAGAGACCAGATGCGGGAACTGTGATCTAGTACACAGGAACCAGGTTGCCACAGGAGTTCCAAATAACTCACCCAGGATTTTTGGAGAAGCTCTGGCTCGTGATCTCCAGAAATTCCCTGCTGAGGAATTAGGATGTGTGCTGCTCCAGTACATTGATGACCTCCTCTTAGGGCACTCTACCTTGAAGGGCTGCACCCAAGGCACAGACTGTCTTTTACGACATCTAGAGGTATGAGGTTATAAAGTGTCTAAGCAGAAGGCCCAGATCTGCCAGCGGCAAGTATATTATCTAGGATTTACTATCCAGCAGGGGGAGATGAATCTAGGCATGGAACGAAAGCAAGTCATTAATTGCCTCCCCACCCCCATAAGCTGAAAGCAAGTTTGGGAATTCTTAGGTGTGGTAGGCTTCTGCCACCTTTGGATTCCCAACTTTGCCATCTTGGCCAAACCCTTGTATGAGACAACTAAAGGAGAGCAGGAGAAGCCCTTAGAATGAGAAGGAGAACAAGAATATGCCTTCTCCCAGATGACTGCATCTGCTTTGGGGCTACCAGACTTGGCCTAGCCCTTCATTCTGTATGTCTCAGAGAGAGGAATGATGGCTGTGGGTGGGTTAAGCTGGTTGGGTCCTGGCCAAGACCTGTAGCTTACCTCTGTAAGCAGTTGGATGGCCACCATGCTTACAGGCTTTAGCTGCTACTTCTCTCCTTATGCAAGAAGCTGATAAGCTGACTCTAAGGCATAATCTCAGAGTGAGAGTACCCCACTCTGTGGTCACTTTAATGAACACAACGGGACATTTCTGGCTCATTAATGCAAGATTAACTAAGCACTAAAGCTTAATGTGTGGCAATCCATGCATAACAATAGAAGTATATAACACCCTGAATCCAGTCACATTCCTTCCGGTCAGTGGAAGAGAGACTGAGCATGACTGTACGGAATTTACAGATAATGTGTATTCTAGCAGACCCAACTTTCATGACTAGCCTTGGACCGATGCAGACTGAGATTTGTATGTAGATGGAAGCAGTTTCGTGATGGTGCAAGGTGAGCGGCAAGGTGAGCAGCAGGCTGGGTATGCAGTGGTCACCTTAACAGAGACTGTAGAAGATAAGCCCCTAGGCCAAGGAACATTGGCTCAGAAGGCTGAGTTAATTCACTTGACTAGAGCCTCAGAACTAGGTCAAGGGAAAAGTGTGAATATCTACACTGATTCCAAGTATGCTTTTCTCACTCTCCAAGTACACCAGGCATTGTATAAGAAGAAGGAACTATTAAATTCTGGGGGAAAAGACATTAAGTATCAGCAGGAGGTACTTCAGTTGTTAAAGGCATTATGGAAACCCCAGAAAGTGGCAGTGATGCACTTTTGTAGACATCAACGAGATACTTCCACCATCACTAAAGAATCACGAGGGCCAGTACTGAGACAAAAAGAGCTGCATTCAAGCCATACCAGATGTCACGAGTAGCTCCTCTCACCTTGTGGGTTCCGGAACTCTCACCTATCTACTCCTGGGAATAGTTGACAGTGGAGGGGAGCCAGGAAATGGATGATGGATAAAGATGCCAGATGGAAGAGTAACAGTTCCCAGGCTTCTAAGAGCCACCGTGGTGACAGAAAAGCATGAGAGCACTCATCTGGGACAGGAGTCTTTGATGAAGTTGCTGAGCCAGTACCTCTACTTCTCCCACCTGGCAGCCCTGGCCAAAACCATCAGTCAACATTGTGCCACCTGCAATCAGTTCAATGCACACCAAGGACTGAAGGTACCCCCAGGAATCCAGTCATATGGAGCAATGCCCTTCAAGGACTTCCAGGTAGATTTTACGGAAATGCCCAGATGTAAAGGAAACAAGTACTTACTGGTGATGGTCTGCACATACTTGGACTAGGTAAAAGCCTTCCCCACCAAGATAAAGAGGACTCCTGAAGTAGTAAAAGTGTTGCCCAGAGAAATCATCCCATGGTTTAGGTTGCCAATCTGGTTTAAATTTGACAATGGCCTAGCCTTCATAAAAGAAATAGTGCAAATAATAGCTAAAGCTTTGGGTATCACCTGGAAACTATATGTAACTTATAGGCCTCAAAACTTGGAAAGGGTAAAGTGCATGAACAGGTCCATAAGAACAGGAATTAGTAAACTCCTCCAGGAAGCAAAGCTTAATTGGCTATAGGCCTTGCCACTGGTGTTATTCAAAGAGGCCTCTCTCAATCCTCTGCAATTTAGTAGGGACTCCTAAAAGAACTGGGAAAGACTGAATTGAAAAGACAAAACCCCTAGAAAGAGTATCAAGGCCAAAAATCACATTATAACAAAGATATTTGTACCAGAATGTTTATTGCAGCCCAATTCATAATTGTTAAGTCATGGAAGAAGCCCAAGTGCCCATCAACCTATGAATGGATTAATAAATTGTGGTACATGTATACCATGGAATACTATGCAGCCTTAAAGAAATATGGAGACTTTACCTCTTTCATGTTTACATGGATGGAGCTGGAACATATTCTTCTTAGCAAAGTCTCTCAAGAATGGAAGAAAAAGTATCCAATGTACTCAGCCCTACTATGAAACCAATTTATAGCTTTCATATGAAGGCTATAAACCAATTATAGCCCAAGAATTGGGGGAAAGGGAGAGGGAGGAGAGTGGTGGGGGGAGGGAGGGTAATCAGTGGGATCACACCTATGGTGCATCTACAAGGGTACATGTGAAATTTACTAAATGTAGAACATAAATGTCTTAACACAATAACTAATAAAATGCCATGAAGGCTATGTTAACAAGTTTGATGAAAATATTCAAATTGTATATAAAACCAGCACATTGTACCCCATTGCATTAATGTGCACACCTATGATTTAATAAAAATAAAAATTAAAAAAAAAAGAATAGCAAGGAAGACCTCCAATTGAGTAATTAACCATGTTCTGTTTAGTCTTTTGTGTCTGTACATCCTTTCACTCTGGAGGATCAAGGGGACCCAGTCTAAGTCCAGGATCAGAACCCAGTCCCCCTCAAACCAAGATAGAAAGGACTTTACACCATCATCCTGACCACGTGCACGGCAGCGAAGGTGGAAGGAATCCTCACTTGGAGTCATCACAGCTGAATAGAGCTTCACTGCCCCTTGGGAAGTAAAAGTGACTTTTAAGATGGTCTACATGCCCTGCTGGAGCCACATACTGGGAGCCGGCTGGTCAACGCAAGGCTGAAGCCTGAGGAAACTCCTCAAGGGACTTGTCTTAATTGGACTTTGGACTTTGGGGAAAACAGGGAAGGAAAAACTTGAAAAGTAAAAACTTGAATGTATATTAGCCCACCACCACAGTACTATTAAGGCCTGAGTAGAGAACCCAAGAAGAATCACAGTCCCTGAAATCTAAGTGGTGATCCAGACCAGGGAATTAGAAAAGCCCAGCCAGGTGACTCTGAAGTTTACCACCTATAGCTCCATACGATGTACTGTAAACTATACGAAACTATAAAACAGATCAGAAATACTTCTGTGTCTTAAATTTTATAAAAAAGTAATGTAAAATCAAATGTAAAAAGTGATTAATATTGGCATCTGCAGGAGCAAGCTGATATTGAGATCCCAAATTAAAATATATATGGAGTCTCAAAGAGGGGAATGAGAGAGGATACTTGAGAAGGGGGGGGTCTAGGAGAACAGGTCTTCTCAAGGAGACCACAAGGACACACCTGCAGGGTCCTCTCCATGGTGACTCAGCTCTTGGGAATTTGTAAACTTAACTGCATAGAACTTGGAAATTACCACTTCTGTGAAATCCTATAGTTCTGTGGGGGCTGGAATAGCATCTCCTGCTTGATTCAAACTGGCCAATGAGAAGAGTACCTGTGGGGTGGAACTTTTTGATGGGAGATAAAAAGGAAAAGACCAAGCCAGTCGGAGAGTGTGCCATTTGGAATTCTTCTATGCCATAAGTTCCTGGCTGGTGAATAAAGCCCTTCCTCTTATAAACATTGGGTGCTCTTTCTCTCTGTTGGGACTCGTTTTCCTACAACACAAAGAATGAAGAAAATATGACAAATTGTCAAGGAAAAATGGCAGTCAACAGATGCCAAGCCTGAGAGGACTTATATATTCAAACTATCAGACTTTAAATAAGCTATTATAACTATGCTCCATGAGATAAAAGTAATTTCACTTGAAGTAAATGGAAAGGTAGAAGTTCTCATCAGAGAAACAAAAACTAGGGGAAAAAAAGAACCAACTGAAAATTAAAAGGGATTCGGGGGTGTTCCAGAGATAAGATTGGGAGAGGTTCAGGCCAAATTTAATGAGAAGAGACAGAGATTGGCTTGGGCAAAGATGGCTTCTGCACTGAGGGTATTTGGAGACTTATTTTTATACTGGACATAGGGGGAGGAAGATTCCATAACTTGCTGGAAGGTTCTGGTGGGCTAGCATCTTTCCTGTGGAACTCATAGGGTGGGACCTGGTAGGCCTTTTGTTCTAGGAGAAGAGTGGGGGAGGTGGGAGGAAAGAGGGAAGGAGGAGGAGGGAGAAGAGTTGCTCTGGGGCTGCCTTAGGCATCCAACAAAATTTTACAACTGAATGATACAGCATCTGAAATAAAATAGTCCCAAATGGGCTAAATATTAGAATGGTCATGACATAACAAAGACTTAGTGAACTTAAAGATAATTTCTTTTTCCAAATAATCTGATTTGAAGAACAAAGAAAAAAACTTTAACAAAAATATAAACAGAGACTTAGGGACTTGTAGGATAACATCAAAAGTTCTAAAATATATCTCACTAGAGTCCAAAAGGTAGAGAAAAAAGAGAATGGGGACAGAAAAAAAATTTTTTGAAAAAGAAAAGCGGCTGAACACGTCCTAATTTTGGTAAAAATGAGAGAGGATATCTGGAAAAAATGAGGTCTTTGAGAACAGAGGTCTTCTCAAGGAGACCCCAAAGATACACCTGTGTGGTTGTCCCTGACTCAGCTCTTACGAATTTGTAGAAACTTGACTTTCTGAGACCTGGAAAATAAATCTTGCTTCCATTTCTGCAAAAGCCCGCAGTTCTATAAAAGCCAGAGCCTGCTTCTCCAGCTTGATTCAAACTGACCAATGAGAAAGTTACTCGTGGGCTGGAACTTTTTGACTGGGGATAAAAAGGAGAAGACTGAGCCAGTTTGGAGCACAACTATTTTGGGACTCTGGGTCTGCCGCCGCTCCTCCGGCTAGAATAAAGTCCTTCCTCTTTTATACATGGTATTTAGGGGTTCATCATCTCCATTGGGCCTCGTCTTCCTGCAGCAAAAAGACAGCAATTTGGGGGTTCAAGAAGCTCAGTGAAACTAGGCAGAATATATTCAAAGAAAACCAAGCCTAGGCATATCATTAGCAAAATGCTGAAAACTAAATATAGAAAAAAAAAAAAAAAAACCTTGAAGTAGCTATAGAAAAACAATTCAAATGAATGCAAATTTCTCTTAACAATTATGTCAGTCAGAACAAAGAAGGATAACATTTTTAAAGTTTTAAAAGAAAAGCACTATTAAACAAGAATTTATGTTCATTCTACTAAGATGAATTACTGACTTTAGTATCATTGCAGAATAAGACTTGAATATATATTTTTTAATGCTTTCTATATCTTAGATCTACGAGAAAAAAATGAAAAGTGCCTGAAGTGATGAATTAACAAGTGCCTTTAGGGATTGACACAGGAGGGAACTTTAATCACACGGAGATTGAAGTGGAAAAAGTGATTCAGCAAAACTTTGAATAATAAAAGAGTAAAGAGATTCCAGCTTCCCCAAGAAAGAAAATCAAGGCTCTGTAAGATCTAAAACAGTATTTCTGAGGGGCAGAGTTTGATAGCTCTTGTTCCTTTGAAGTAACTGGTCTGGGTTAACCACCTGCACTCTGCAAAGCTGCAAAGGATAGAAGCTTCTGATCCTATACTCTGGGAAAGTTACTTACAGAAGAAGTCAAAGTCAGACTCTCTGGTTCATTTTCACTGGGGGACCTATTTGGATATCAGATCAACATCAGAGTGGGTGTGAGACAGACTTCAAAGTCTATCTTCTTTTCTTGAATTCTTCAGCCAAATCAAGGATATAAAAAAGATTCAGGCTGGATACCAGTGGCTGGTAACTGTCTTGAGAGAGGATACCCGAGAAGGGTGAGGTCTGGGAGAACAGGTCTTGTCAAGGAGACCACGAGGATACACTTGCAGGGTCCTCTCCATGGTGACTCAGCTCTTGGGAGTTTGTAAACTTAACTTCCTGGAACTTGGAAATTTCCAAGTTCTGTGAAATCCCATAGTGCTATAGGGGCTGGAATAGCATCTCCTGCTTTTGATTCAAACTGGCCAATAAGAAGGGGACCTGTGAGAGGGAACTTTCTGACTGTTGATAAAAAGGGAAAGACCAGGTGGCACCTGTGGCTCAAAGGAGTAGGGCGCCGGCCCCATATGCCGGAGGTGGAGGGGTCAAACCCAGCCCTGACCAAAAAAAAACTGCAAAAAAAAAGGGGGAAACACCAAGCCATTCGGGAAGCACAGCCATTTGGAATTCTATGCTGTAAGCTCCCAGCTGGTGAATAAACCCCTTCCTCTTATAAACATGGTGTTTGAGTGCTCTTTCTGTCCACTGGACTTTGTCTTCCTGCAACACTCTGGCACACTGAGGCAGGCAGATCCCTTGAGCTCGGGAGTCCCAGACTGGCCTGAGCAAGAGCGAGACCCCATCTCTAAAAACAAACAAACAAAAATTACCTAGTGTTGTGACAGGTGCCTATAGTCTTAGCTACTTGGGAGGCTGAGGCAGGAGGATCACTTGAACCCAGGAGTCCGAGGTTGCTGTGAGTTAGGCAGATACTCTGGCACTCTAGCCTGGGGTAACAGACTGAGACTTATCTAAAAAAAAAATATTCAGATTTGGAAAGGGAGAGAAAGTTTTGAGAAAAATGTGTATAGAGCTGTTGCCTATGTCCATATGCCCTGCCACCATCCTGCCCAGATGAGAAGTGTGAAGTTTCAATCTTCTTCATCTCCAGTCCAATAAAAGAACTAACTCCCTTGAGAGTCTGATATGGGTCCCCTTGAATCTAGGAAGCCTATGGACTGGTCTGATTCTGGTCCAAGGGATCATAGGAGTTAGTGGTACAGGGTTCCTCCATTCACAGCTGGACAGGGGACCCCCCACCCTACCCCATTTCTAGGCTTGGGCAAGCAGGCCTTTTCCAGACCACATTCTCGGAACTCAAGCAAAGTCAGGGAAAAGCAGCCTGATTGGTGTCTGATCTGGGTGGTTCCTCTTGCTGCCTCGCCCAGGATGGGGACTGGAAGGCCTCATTCATTTGCTAATCACTTTCTGCTGGCCAGCTGAGCCCATGGTACCAGATCCCAATGTTTCATTCCCCAGAGCCCCTGGCTCAGCCAGTATATGAACCCTTAAACCAAAGGCCCAAAGGGGGCTTCCCACTCAGGCTCCCCGCAGCCCCCCACTGCTCCCAGAGGGGCTGTTGCCTTTCTTTCCCTTATCTATTCTTTCTCTGCCAATATACTCTGTCCTGCTGCTTATCCTCATGGTCCATAGTTTCATTCTTAGAACCCTGAAACCAAAAGAACCCAACAGAAATTCTGGCAACAGTAGGATATGGAGTGACTCCTTACTTTGGTGTTAGCAAAAAGAAGGCTGCCCATTCCGGGATGGCCTGCAGTGACCGCATGCGTCTAGGAAAGAAGGCCTTAGTGTTCTCTGCAAGCAAGACATCAGTCACAGGGAGAGAGGAGCTGGAGCCACCCAGGGGGGGAATGGACTCGGGCATGTATCCACAGTGAAGGGACAAGTAGGAAACCAGAGGCTGAGGGCAGAGCATTCCAGGGAAGCAAATACATCCCCTTTTATTTTGAAGATTGTGGTTAAAGGGGTCCAGAGGAAGCCTCCGCAGAGCCATAGAAAGGACCCACAAAAAAGGTTGGACCAGAGAGGCTGAAGTCACCCCACCAAGCTCTCCTTCCTCTTTTTGACTCATCCCTGATCCAGGATTAAAAAGTGTGGGACATAAAGAATTATGTCAGAGCAGAAGCCAATCATCCCTCTGATCCTGAGAGTAGGAAACAGCCACTACAAGTATCAGTTAGGGAAGCGGGGTGCAGGGGGAACTGAGCTTTGGATGAGAATTAAAGTGCTGATTCTTGTACCTGTCATTTTAATTAATTTCTGAATTTAAAATTTGAAACTAGATTTGTGATTTAAAGGTCTGTTTATTGAAAAGTAAGTGAAAAGTTGTCATAGAGCTTTATAACATGAAAAGCATGATACATGAAAGAAAAAATGGATAAACTGGACTTCATTAAAATTTAAAACCTCTATTCTTCAAAAGACGCAGCCGACAGAATAAAAAAAACATGTCACAAAGTAGAAAAAACATTTGCACCTGATCAAGGACTTCTATGCAAAGAACGTTCAAAACTCAGAAATAAGAAATCAGCCTGGTTAAAAATATGAGTAAAAGATCTGAACAGAGGCTCCTCAAAGAAGATATGCAGATAAAAAATAAACATATTTGGGCAGCACCTCTGGGTCAAAGGAGTAGGATGCTGGCCCCATATGCTGGAGGTGGTGGGTTCAAACCCAGCCTAGGCCAAAAACCGCAAAAAAAAAAAAAGCATATTAAAAGATGTTCAATGCCATTCATCATTAAGAAAATGTAAGTAACAATAATGAGATATACCACATACCTATTAGAATGGTAAAATTCAAAATACCGGCCATCCTAAACAAAAGGATGTGAGAACACTCATTTATTGCTGTTGGGAATGCAAAGCGGTACAAAATTTGGCAGGTTCTTATAAAGCCAAATATAGTCTTACTATTTAATATGGAAATAATGCCCCTAGAAATCTTTCCAACTAATTTGAAAACTTATGTCCATGTAAAACTTTATTTACAAATTATAAAAACTGTAAGCAACCCCTATGCCCTGAAATAAAGGTAAATGGATAAATAAACTGGTACAGCCAATGGAATACTATTCAATGAAAAGAAAGAAAAAGGAATGACCTGGCAACCCACACAATGATGAGTGAATCCCAAATGCAGACTGCTACATGAAGGAAGCCAGTGTGAAAAGGCTACATTCTGGCCGGGCGGTGTGGCTCACACCTGTAATCCTAGCACTCTGGGAGGCTGAGGCAGGTGGAAAGCTTGAGCTCACAGGTTCAAGCCCAGTCTGAGCAAAAAGTAAGATCCTTTCTCTACTAAAAATAGAAAAACTGAGGCAAGAGGATCACTTAAACCCGAGTTGGAGGTTGCTGTGAGTTATAATGCCACAGCACTCTACCCAGGGCAATAGCTTGAGACTCTGTCTCAAAAAAAAAAAAAAAGAAAGAAAGAAAGAAAAAAGAAAAGAAAGGACTATATTCCATGTGATTTAAACTCTATGACATTCTGTAAAAGACAAAACTAGAATGATGGTAAATACATTGTGGGGTTGCTAGTGGTTTGCAGAGAAGGTGTAAAGCAAGGGAATAGGTAAAGCACAGTTGTTTTTTAGGGTAGTGAAACTATTTTGTGTGACACTATAATTGGTAGAAACAGGACACTATGCATTTGCTAAGACCCATGAAACTTCACAGGACAAAGAACAAATCTTAATGTACACAAAGTAAAAACAATCATTTTACTCAGCCTAGGCTTAGGAGAGGCAGGCGGAGGGTGACTGAGCTGAGGCTCGTGGGGATTGTGGTTGTGGCCACAGCAGCAGTGGTGCAGTGGAAGCAGAGCTGAAAAGAGCCCTCCATCCACTGTGCTCCTGGCAGCTGGCCGCCAGGGGGAGCTGTGCATCAGCTCCATGTGTTTATGATTTCAAAACATCAGAAGTATTGGAAGGACCAGAATCCTGTAGGCCATCACAACGATTTAAAGAACCAAGACTCTCAACAAAATGCCTATGTTGACAAAGATGCTACCTTGACTGCTCCAGCTAGAAAAGTTAAGACTTTCGGAATTAAAGGAGGAATCTCAAAAAAAGGCTGAAGATTTGAAGATATTCAAAAAAGAGAGTCGTGTTCTTGTGCAGGAATGTGGTGCTCAGATCAGGAGAGTCCAGGAGTTGGAAACTGAGTTGGAGAAGATAGCAGCAAAGCTGAATGTCACTCTCTGCAAGCATCGCTTCACAGGGGAGACAGTTTACTGAATTGACGAAGACTAATGAACTACTGAAACCTAAGTTTTCTGGAAATGATAACCAGAAGAATATGAAAATTCCAAGCTGGAATCAATGAAACTTAGAAACAAAAGAGCTGAGGAGTAGGATGGCACGGAGCTGAAGCTGCGGGTCACCCAGAAGAATCTCAAAGAGTCTCAGGGGAAAATTTTAGCCCAACTTGAGAAACTTGTTTCAATAGAGAAAGACTAGATGGATGAAAAATACGAAACAGAAAAACTCTCGGAATACATCGAAGAAAGTAGTTGTGCATCAGATCAAGTGTAAAAATACAAAATAGATATTGCCCAGTTAGAAGAAAATTTGAAAAAAATGATGAAGTTTTAAGACTTCATCAGTTTTGCTTTCTCTCTGTCTTTTTTTGAGATAGTCTTACTCTGTTGCCCCAGGCTAGAGTGCCTTGGGGTTAGTCTAACTCACAGCAACCTCAAACTCCTGGGCTTAAGC